>VUJU01005785.1:0-12495 GCA_009835225.1 Aphis craccivora
ACTAATGACCTAGATGTCGATGTATTTATAAAGATCGTTCAAAAATAATAAATATTTTGCACGATATAATTTATTAAGTTTAAAGTTTTATTATAGCCTAAATAAAAAGCCTGTAATATAAAAATGATAGAATTAAAATTTAAAATAAAACAATTTGTATCGATGAAATATTTTAAGCATAAAGAAAATCTAAACGTTTACTAATTTGATTAAACATTTAGGGAGAAAATGCAAAATGCTATAGTATAGCTTTACGGAAGTACCTATATGTATATAATAAATAAATATTTATACATTTAGAGCCCAGAATATATTACATTAAGACACTATTTTTTTTAATTGTAAAATAAGCATGTACCTACTTAATATTATTTAAGTTAGGTAATAATTTTGAGTTTATTGTTATATAAATCATTAAATAATGAATATTTATAAAAATAAAAAGACAGTAGATTTAGGTAAGTAATTTATACTCATCAACCCAAATAAAATATTGTAAATAACTGACTACTGGTAAATACAATTTTTTAGTAAATATAATATACGTACACTTCTGCTTGGACCACGAACCGCTTTGGGCCTTACATTAACCGACATTTTGAATTAAAAATAATAAAATCTTTATGAACAAAAACCAATTTATAAATTATAAGTAAACTTGTGAAATAGTAAAGTTGTAAGTTACAAATTAAAATAATTTTAAAAATAAGAGTTATAAGCAAGTTATTTTTAGTTGTCAGCTCAACGAGCGTGGTTTTCCAATTGATCACAAGAAGACCGGAACACTAGGATATCTAACGGACTGCTGAGAACACAGGAACCCCCTCTATACGCTGACCTCCATCACCTAATAATAATCTCATGTGAAAAATGTTGCTTTCGCCTCTGCAAGTACAGAGACCAATGACAATTTAAAGAATTTTTTTCGGGGCTAAACTTATCGTTTATTATTTGAATAATTTTAAAAAAAAATTCAAATTTAGGTGTATCAATAAAAATAATAATAATAATAATGTTATACAAACTAAAACATATATACTTAATAAATGTATGTCACATACGTAGGATGCTTATCTTAGCTAATCAGTATTATTATTTGTCTCATCTTTAGCACTTAAGTTAACAAAGCATAAGATCTATTGAAGTATTTGAACTTATTTATCTAGGCCAAACAATAACCTTTATCGTTTGATTTAATATCGATGTATTATGAATTATAAATTTAAATTAGACATTATACCGGGATATAAATGATTTTAGAATTATTTACAAACATACTATAACTATAGTCACCTATTATCTACATGTCTACAATATATAGAAATATCGTAATAAAACTAATCGTTAGGTTAAAAAGTTGTTTATTTATTTTATGAAAATTGTGTAACTTGAAATGATCCTGAATAATGGATAAAATAATTTGAACACTCGGAAGTAAAATGTGTATAATAACACATCACGCTCTTTGCGTCCTATTAGTACTTATAGTAGTATAGACAGTATATTATATAAAGACGAATTAGCGAAAACTTCTCTATAGTATATGAACATAAAAAAATGAAAATTGAATAGCAATAAAAAAATTTTAATTAATATCAATAATAAGAATTTGTATCACCAAATTCTATAGTCTATAATATAGCGATGGTAATTTTAAACAATAAAAAAACGAAATTATTAGTTTGCTTTTGCTAGTATGAATATTAATGGAAAATAATAAAAACAAGAAAAACATAACGTAATAATAACCGGAATATGTCGTTTGTACTATCAGACTATAATTTCCTGTCTTAATGGTATTTACGATGAATGATGAAAGATGAGCATCATTTATTAATATAGTATTTATATTATTCTCTATTATATTCAAGGCCAAACTCTAATATTCATGCTTTAGTGTCCAGCGTGTAGATGAAAATGTCAAATAATTTTAATAGGTACAGACGCAAACAATCGAAATTTGACTAATTTATTAATTATGATAATGATTTTGGTAAAATGAGTAGGTAGCAAGTAGGTAGGTACAATCCAGTAAACAAAATTGATAAAAATAAACATTTAAATACACATCCAAATATCCAATGGTAAATAAACTGTATTATACGATTAGCTAGTCTTCATAATTTAAAGTCAACATTTTCTAAAATATCTTAGAGCACTTTTACCTTCACTAACTAGTTTTTCCTGACTTCAAAGAATATCATACACACATAAATTATGTGGCACAATGAGACATGAGTTGTTTTGTCATATAAACATATAATATTATCAAATTATCATTCACCAAAACCAATTTTGTATAATTAGTTTAAACTTTCAACATTAGAATAAATTAACCTATTATCAAATTTAAAGGTAAAGTCTAAATCTTTTTGCGCGTTTTTTTTACGATATACTTTTAATCAAGTAGGCGGATGCAACATATACAGTAGGGTATAGTATGTTAACTTTTATTAAGTAGGTATTAGCGTTGATTATAAATTTATAATCAATGGTATTAGTTATATATGAATTGTGAATAACAGAACTGTATTGAACTATGGTAAAAATGATAGATATAGGTAATAGGTTCGTATTGAATAATTAAGAATTGTTTTGAATACGACAGAATTACTATATTATGGACAATAAAATATTTTAAGAATCCCCGATAAGGCAGAACGCAGATTAATACATAGCTCTAGTACCTACCTAGGTTAGTTCTGCCGTTTTATAGAGGAAGCCCAGTATTTCTTAGTATTTTAAATTAAAACTCGCTAAGTCTTAAGTATTCATAAATAAAGTATTTAAGTATCAATTGTTTTGTAATCGTAGTTGTTCAGAAGTTAGTTTAAGCACTCGACTTTTTAATTCTTTAATAACTCCATGAGCTACCTAAATATTTTATATTATTAGTCTTGAATATCAAGTATGATTATACAATAATACAATATTATAATGTTTGTTATTTAATTACCTGAATAATATAATAGAGTATCTTCTGAAAAAAACAGAATAAAATATCAACAATAAAAGGATATAATAACAAGGAAATCTAATCAAATCAAAAATACTATATCCATAGAACCTATGATTAGATTAGTATAATAAAGTAATAATAATTATAATATTGGTGGCCCCAGGTTTGATTGGAGGAAGAGAGGGAGCAAAGTCATAATATTTATGAATCATAATAATATTATTATACTAATAATACTATAGTAGGTAATTAGTATCTATATTTTATATTATTATTATAGTATAAGTCTTATACTTCATACTTCTAGTATAGATAATAGGTAAATACTCGGAGTATGATACTCCTAACTATTCACCTGTACGTGTCTATTTAGTATAATATGTTTTTTTTGTTATTTTGTTTATAACAATATCTATTCTATATAATATTTAAGAAATACAGGATTGGGATGGGAACCCCAAGGACAACCCTAGAGCCGCCCCTGGTAAATACCACCTATAGGCTATAATCTAACTTGTTGCTTGAAATTATACAGTAATATAAGTAACCAACAAGTAAGTCTACATTTCTAGATCAACAAGGCATAATTTATAATAATATTTGGAAAAATATAAATTCAAAAAAAAAAAAAATATGATAATAATAATAATAAATAATAAAAATTATTATTATAATATAATATTTATTATTATTATTTATTTTTTTCATATGTATTAATGTATTTTTATTGGTTAAAAATAACACTATTCCAATAAAAAAATAAAACATAGGTACCAACATAAGTTTACCAGCAATAATAGATACAAATACAACAAAAATGTATAATAAAATGTTCCAGTGATCTATGAAAATGATTAATTATAGTATTCAATTGAAGTATATTGAACTAAATATTAAAAATTATACTTATATAAGAAATAAATAAAATACAATCCCTTTTTACTCATTTCAGAGGATCTGGGTGTAATATTTATTCATCAAAATATACTCCAATTTTTATCGGAAATTAACTTTACTACCGTCTACCGCAAGGTATAAGGTTACAATTTTCAAGGTTTTGTACATAAGCCTGTCAATTAAATTGAAAAAAATCAAGTTCACGTAATATTCAATAAGTGTTCAACCGCTAAAGCCACAGTAATTTCCTAGCGCGTTTGTAGCACATTGAGTACCATCATCAACACTGTCAATTTGTTATTATCGGTTATTACTATTATTAGTTCATATTAATATCTATAGATATTGTTTATTGTATTTTCAACAAGGACGTTATTCAGAACTGAAGAGGTAAACAATAACGAAATATGAAATAGAATTAATGTACCGTGAAAATTCCATTGCTGGATTTATTATGACATTGAGCTACAAAAATTTTTTCTCGCGAAAACTAAACTGTGATGAATAATGATCAATATCAAGTATAAATAGCAACACGTTGTCGAAATATAACAGAAATCAAAAGCGTAGTTGTAAAACAGCATGACGTTTTACCATAGCAATTAAAATATATAATACAATCATGATTCATGAAGATGCAAGAAAGATATAAATGTACTTCTGTACCCACCTACCAATCACCTAGTGATTTAAAAAAATTTCCATTACTTCGCCTTGAAGTTTGTGATAATAATATATAAACCTTAGTGCCTATAATACACGATATTATACTAGATAATATTATATAACATGAATAAATTTAAATTCCAAAAATACAATAAGAATTATTTTACGAAAGTTGAGAAATTATCATTTGTTTTAAAAATTAATATCACTGGATACATCACAACATAACTTTTCTTATTTAGAATATATTTTGTAATAAAATAAATCAAATTAAATAATACTATAAACCCTATGTTAATCTAATTTCTGTAGTGACAATAATTTTTTCTTTTAAAAAAATCATAAACTACTAAGTATATGAATAATAAAATAATAAATTAGTAATTGGCATAAATTTTTTCCCCAAAAAATTTAAGTATTTTTAGATTCTGAGTGAAGCGAGGAATGTATTGGTTTTACATTGACGTTTATTTCTTTTTTTTTATTCTGGAAACACTTTTTCTCCTTCTAAATTTGCTCAAAAGTATCCAGTGTAGCACCTTTTCTGAAAGGTAATTTTCTTGAGCTAGTACTTTAAAGAGGTCATTTTTCGATTTTTTCAATAGTTATTTAACGTCACGGGAAAAACACTGAACAATTACAAAAAAACGGGATTTCAATTTCTAACGCTTTGTTTATCTTATCAGTTATCACCATAGAAACGAATAATATTAAAATATTTAATGAAATACAAAATATTCTTTCGTCTGCTCAGAATCGTTTTTTACCGAATTGAGTTCAAATCGAATACTGAAAAATTACACTATCCTGTCCGAGGACCGAAGGGACGATATTATAGACAAACTTTCTCCACCGCAATGCTGACCTACTTTTTTAAAGATAAATTTTAATTAACTGTACAATTACTTCAGAATTTAGTAGTCAGATAATTTATGATAATTATCTTAAAGTTTCAATAATAGTTACAGACTTTAAGATAAAAATGTAATTAATTTTCTTGTCATAATTGATTGACATAATTTTTTTTGGTAATAGGATCACCAAACCAGGGTCTACTTATTTGAAACCATGACCTGTTAATACCTACACTGTCAACCTATCTATGCCTTGTCATTGCCATATGGTAAAATGAAAAAAATATGTTAAGTAATATTTTGTATAAACTATAATTCATTAAATTTATAAATTAATAATAGTAATTTCGAATAACAATTTAATAACATCATGAAATGTATAGTATAAGTACAATTAAGATAATTAGATATGTACTATGAAGCTTAAAAGTATTTTAAACCTAGGTACTAAATTACCTAAACAATATACAATATACTACATAGACCACGCATGGACCATGGCATAAATTGTAGATTATATTCAAAGATATTTGTAACAGGCAGGCGCATAGTTAGAAATTTCTAAGGGCAGGTGTTATTCAAAATTAATTGACAAATTTATTATTTTTTTTTTTTTTTGAACAGTAGTTAAAACTATTCAGCTTGACGATTATTTAAAATACAATATAAAAATTACATAATTAAATAGTGAATAAATAATTGACAAAATTATACACACAAAATTGATTCTTTTAAGTATATTCAAATTTTTCACATATATCATACATCATATATCGATTTAAGATAAATTGTGCTTATAATGCATCTTCATTTTGATAAAACATACTACTAAGTATCCCACGGCTAAGAGGGGGGGTGTTACAACACCTGTAACACCCCCCTTGGCTACACACCTGGTAGCAGGGTGACTATACATTTAACAAACTTAATAATTTATCTTTAAAAAGACCCAAGACTGACTATACTACTATAGGTCAGTAGGTCACCCAAGCATATATTATATAATATATATATATTTTAAGTTCAGCCAAACAACTATAAAATATGCATAATATCATTGTTTTTTTTCTATAGCAATAACTTATTTTTTAATTAGTTAGGTAATATTTTTAAAATAAAATGTTGAAAATTCATAACATTAAGGTACAGGATACTGGATAGGTTTCTATCAAATTGATATATGTCTATTCAAAATATTTAGTTACATTTTATAATAAATTTAAAATAGAACAATAATAGGTAGGAACTCATTTTAAAAATGTATTGGTAAACCCAACATCAATCATTACATCTCATTAAACATGCTTAGATATCTTAATAAAATTCTTAACTAATATAAATGGAATAGTTGCAGATTAATTTTTTTTTTCAATCTAAAGTAACAAATTCAAATTATATTACCTATATATTAATATTATGAAACAAGACAACATGCTTTTGTTAATTTATTTTAAACACAAATACTTAGTACTATAGTACACAATATTTACAAATATTCTACTAATTTTTCAGCATAAATATGTTAACTAATTAGTTAACTATGAATATTCTTTAAGAATTAGTAATTTTATTGTGAAATTCCACAAAACAAAGGTACCTAAATGGCTAAATGATGATTAGTGTAGTATATATCCGCAACCATACCAGTATACCCTCGAGTATACCACATATTTGTACTTAAACTGAATTAAAATAATGATAATCATTCATAATAAAAAATAATAATTCCAAACTAATTACTCATGAATAATGTTAAATACTGTGACATTATTATTATTATGATCATACCCACCACCTGGTATCAACACTTAAGAAACATTCCTACGATAAACCGGGCTATAATTTCTTAGATATATATTATGTTTCAGATCTTYCGTAACGAATGTTTATCCTAATCTACCATTAGTAAATAAATTGTTATTGAGCATATAACATAGATAATAATTTATATTTTWTAAAAATGAAAATGAAAATGTAAAATAAATAATAAAAATGTTAAGAAATTAGGGACCATCTGTTAAAGTAAGTATATTTACACTGTTGATGTTGAACAATATAGTATGGAATATTAAAATTAGAGTTAATTGAAAATGGTATTTATTAAATTTGGATACTCACTGTTCGACATTTAGATGAAGATTCTGGATTTTGGTTCATTGTTAAATATATTCAAGGATTAAATACTATATATGAATATACAATGTATATAATATTTGATTGAATTACTATTATCTGTAATTTTAACAACTACCTACTACCTTTAGTTATTAGTTAAGAAATCTGTATTCTGTAATTTTAGTACTAGTAATCTTTTATCTTTAAAAAGTAAGTAGTAAGTTGTAAATTGTCACTTGTAGAATTGTAGCACTGTACCACTTTCCTAAAAAAAAGTATGAACTAATGAACTAGTCAGAACTACAAACCGCGGAAGCGCGGAACATCGTTCTATTATTATGATATAGAATATAGATAAGATATATCAGCTGCTATTTAATTTTGACAGACGTGATAAAATGTGTCAGCACTATCAAAGTAGTAAATACTAAATAGAAAAAAAGTAGAGTAGATTACTAGATTAGGATTTTTGAATTGGAATAAACACTAAACAGTAACAAATGTTAGTCTTAAAAAAATTGTCTCTACTATAAAATTTCAAAATACTTACTACAATAATAAAATTCTATATTTTCTCGACGATGTACCGTACTACTAGAACATAATAATATTACGATTTTTTTATAACAAATAGTTTCTAATATATTATCATTAATGACATTATTCCTACTACCTATTGTAATTTAGTTTTTTTATTCACTGTGGAATTTACAAAAGTTAATAACCAATCGATAAAATGTTAAATACAAATTTATATATGTCATGACTTCGTCTTTAACTCACAATACTACACTACAGGTTTGTTAATAATAATATTTTTTTTTAAATTTTTTTATTTTACAATTTGTATTAAGAAACAATATTTGCAATAAGTAATAATTATGATAATATTTTAACTAGATGTGTTATATGTAATAGATTTTTTAAAATTTTATTTGGAATTCCTTTGGAGGATTAAGAACGAGTAGAGGTTATTACTTAGTTTTTTTATATTGTTTGAGAGCATGTGTTTCTACGAGAGTAGTTAGTATGGAGATTAAAGGAATTATAGTTGTTTGATCGATTATAGTAATTTTAAAATTTTTTTTTTTAACTAAATAAACGTCTAACCTGGAGCTCACAAATAAAATAAAGCTCTTGACTTCACCTAAGACCACTCTTGAAGTCTAAACTCTCCTTATCTGATAAATTTATACAGAATATACAAGTCAATAATTTGACCAGTTTGGACATACTATATTCAGTTATGGGGTTTTGCAAGCCATCTAATACCAAAACTCTTCAATTTTTTCTCCTTACACCTAGTAACATCTTCTCCATGGTATTTCACAAATAATAATCTCCACAAAGACCTCAAAATGCATACCCTTAATCAATACTATTACTTTAAATTTCATACTAACTTAAACTCCCACAGTAACAAACAACTTCCTCCATCTTGCTTCCCAGTAATCTACGTAGAAGACCCTAATGATAGTGGTCTAGAAACCTGTAATAAGATAAAAAAAAAAAAAATACTTTTAAATTACCTGGTAGAGTAGCTGAATGCCAGTAACGTCTTCTCCATAATCATTTATCAAAATTACTCATTATACTAATTATATTGTATAGATTGTTAAATTAATTAAATTTTAAAGAGTTTTAGTGGTCAAATTGAGAAATTCAAAAAGGAACTATTATTTTTTTTCAATCTGAATGTTAGGTTAGGTATTAATATTACATTAATGATTTAGGTACATTGTACATTAGTATTTTTAATTTATATACATTTAAAATATTATAATAATGGGTAACCATATTTATGTTAAATTATAAAATAAGAAATAAATAATTTTTTTGTTTGTTATAGAAGAATTAGCATTGATTACATTTAAAATGAATTCAACTGAAAAAATTATAAAAACAATGAGTGCAGATCAAATGTCTCAAGTTGTTGCAGGGGTGCAAGCAGACTTAGATAATGAAATAATTAAAACAAAACAAACTCTAGATCAAATTGATCAAAATATTTTCACTTGTATCAATAATTTAAAAAAACTTAGAAGAAGTATCATAATATCACATTATGCTAAAATGAAAAATAATACTGATGGACATAAAAACAGCCAGAGAGATGCTCTTCTGAAAAATTTGGATTGTGAAGACGAAATAAAAGATTTGAGTGTATTTATGACAAATCTGAGTAATGTATCAACAGTAAGAACTGAATCCACAAGCAATATTGAGGAACTAAACAAAACCATTTTACAAAATGCTTTACCTCCTGCAAGTTTTATTCCTAAGACTGGATTGATTGATTTAACATTTGTTGTTGGAAACATTGTTAAAATAAGTGATTCTGAAAATGAAATGAAATACAAATGGACTGTTTATGTACGCAATGCAGAAGAAGGAGTTGACAATTTGATTTATATTGACAAAGTGACATACTTCTTACATGAATCCTATGAACCTAACCATATTATAGATGTAATTAAAAAACCATTTTCATTAACAAGACATGGTTGGGGAGAATTTGTAATTCGTCTACGTTTGCACTTCAAAGGGAACATGAATGTTAAAACCGATGTATATCATAAACTGTGCCTGAATAAAGACATAACAGTTGGTATTCCAATGGTTGCTAAAGAGCAAACAGTTAAGTACAATCTATTACTGCACAAATAGTATGTTATTTTAATGTACATTTAAACTTTGTAAATTGTGTATAATATGGAAGTATAACTATGAAATTTGATGTATTGAACTATACAATTATTTAACTTTTAATTGTAATTATATAATTAAATAAAAAAAATCTTATTCAAAACCAAAGCTTATAAATCTTTGATTCTTCAATATTTCAGTTAGAATTAATTTAATATTATTTTCATTTTACCACCTAAATTGTGTTATTTTATATTTCCTATAAGTCTACAATATTATTAACTTGTAAGTATTATATTATTTGTATTCAACTATTCAAATGTTATTTTAAATAATAAAAATAATATTAAAGATTAAAGATAATACCATTATAATTTCTACCTAATAGCAGTGGTGTTAGTATGGGGTGTGTGGATGTTATAAATCGTTATAATATCATTAGGCGAATTCGTAAAATTTTTTAATTCAATCGTTTATATCATTTTTCCTATAATGAAATTTTGAAATTTTCTCTATAGCAATTTGAAGGAAAACTTATGAACTAGTGTTGAACTTTTTAACTTTTTAACTTTTAACCTTAAATATAAATACAAAATTTTTTTACAAAAAAGTTTTCATTACTCTTAAAACTACATAAAAATCTAAACATCTGAAATTAATAATTCTAATTAATTAAAAATTTAAGTATAAATTGTTCTTCATAGGTATAGTAAAATGTTAAATGATATTGTGATTTAACAATAGGTACGTAATTTAAAAATGTTTTGTGTTGATACTAATCAGTTATCATAGATAATAAATAATAAGTACTTACTAATTAGTAAGCATTAGTAAGCTAAATCCATATAATTAATTAATTTATATAAATACTCAAGTACGCAACATAAATTGTATTACAATATTGATACTTACTTCTTAAATTAGAATGAGGACTGAATTTAATGAAACATTCTGAATTATGTTTTCTGTATACAAAAGTTGAAAGGCGATAGCATTATATACATAAACAGAAAATCTTATAAAGGTATATAATTTATAAAAAATTGAATTACCTTAAACTTAAACAATTATTAAAGCATAACAAAATAAATCATTTTAATAATTATGTTATACACAAAAAAAAAAGTATAAATTAGAAACATATTTTTAAGATGTGCGTTAAAAAGTATACATTTTGTAATACATTGAAGGATAGAATTTACATTTTCAAAAAATAAATTAAAAATACTGAATATCAACCATACTTTTTAAAGCTTTTCTAACTGCGTCCAATTTGGCTTCAACATCAATTCTATCTTTTTTATAACTTTCATCTTCTAAAAGTACTTCATCAATTTTCTTTTCAATTAAATAAGTTTGAAATATTTCTTGATTTAAACGCTTATCGAGGTCTTTTAAAAATGAATATATCATTTTGTGTTTAATTCTTTTAGGCACAAAGTCCCGCACAATTTTCCTGATGTATTCAAAATAACATATACTTAAATCTCTATGTAACTTCACCTGTTCAGATGATTCTAAGGATACTTCTTGATTATTAAGACCCGATAATAATTGATTCAACATTTGTATTCTATTAATTTCTATTTTTTTGAGTTGGGCCATTTTATCAGGAATTGGCTGGACAATTGACTTTCCAAATGTGAAAGAAGGCTGAGTTAAAAATATATCTGATGTATTGTCATCAGAATTTTTATTTATATTTGCAGCAGCAAGAATTTCTTCTTGAATTGTATTATTTGATTTTACTATTTCCATTATAAAATCGGGATTTGCTGTATTTAAACATTCCTGATAAGATTCTATGTATGATGCAATAAACTCTTTGATATTATTCACATTTTGTTCCAGCAACTTCTCAAAAACTTTTTGTACCTAAAATCATAAAATTATTATTTATCTAATAAATTAATTAAATACCAGAGATGCATTGTTTCAAGAAAAGCTGTCTACTCAAAATTATTTTATGATCATCACCTATTGTAATAATCAATATGAAAAAAAACTTAAATGAGCATATTAAGCCATAAGGTAACCTGTGGATGTGTACAAGATTGCTCAGTGAGGCCCATTATACATTGCACACTATATTATGTAATATTTTGAATTTTGAAAATAAATAAATAATAATAATCAGTGATGTAGTCGTAATTTTTTTTAGTGAGTATACGCTTAAATGTGCTTGGTATATAAAAGCCTCCCAGGCTTTACCCCCCACACCCGTCACATATATACATATATAAACAGCTGCTTTAATTATGAAAACCGTAAAATCAATAAAGTTAGGTTATTTTTATTTATTAATTCAAAATTATATATCAAATTGGTAGGTATGTAGAATAGTTAATGCAATCCCAT
>VUJU01005786.1:0-10295 GCA_009835225.1 Aphis craccivora
CAACTATGTCGTGGGCTGAACTAATCATTTCAACAACGGGACACATGACACTCGAGTTTCGAGGTAATGGGACATTAACAACCAGAACATAGTACAGAACCCTTTTGTTGTTCTTGTCAATTTTCCTAACCAATGTACCGGTTGCATCCAAATACCCAGTAACAATTTTTTGTTTTTTAATCAGATTTTTTATTATGTCCAACTGCTCGTTACTATAACAGGGCACTGAGGGTATACCGACATGCTTTACAAACTTGTTTTCATTGTCATTACACATTAATACAATATCATGAAAATCATCTTTATCATAATCATCGGCACTTAAGGCCTCTGATCTGATTTTTCTGAAGACGTCATCTGATTTAATTCCTTGCAAATTACCACAATTTAACTGAGTGGATGATGACATGTCAATAGCATCTGACAAACAATTTTTTGTTCCCAAAGGCAGCACAACACCAGACTTAACTGGGGTTTTCTTAAAAAATGCATTCCTAAGGGGACTTGGAACAGGTCCAACATGTCTTCTGCTTTCTAATTTACTTGGTGTAACAAGATCAGCTTCATTGCTAATGTTTTCTGATAGATTTGGAGTACTACAAGGTATTTCTGGATCCCTTATATCATCCAATTGAAATCACTCTGGGGTGATAGACTCGTGTATTCCAGTATGTTTTTTGAACAAGTTCAGGCTCTGTGTTATCAGAATATGAATTGGAATTTTCATGACCATTATTCTCAATGCCAGCATTCGATGGATTAGACTAATACATGTTGAAGTGTTTTTTAAATTTTCTATACACTTTATAACGATTAACACTATTCGCAGCGACTTTTATGTGTGTACAGATGTCACTTAGAGTTTTGTTATTGTAATTTACAAAATCATTAGATGTAAAATTACATTGTTCAATACATTTTATTATTGTACTATTATTCATTTCTGATGTATTAATTACATCATTACTGTTCATAGTTTCAATCAGTAACGTATCCAGCATTTTTTTTCGGGAGGGGTTAAAAAAAATAAAACATTAAATTGTGTTGAATTTTATTTTATTTAATTTTTATAATTTTATATATTTTATCTTTTTAAAAAAAAAAAACTAAATGTATATTCAATTTTCGTTTTGATTTTTTAGCAAGTTCATCCATAACATCATTAATATCCACGTTAATATCGCGATGAATATTTAGCAAGACTAAACCATTTAAGCGTATTTGTCCAGAAGAATTTCTCAAATAAGTTTTCAAACGACGGAGTGTTGAAAAAGATCGTTCTCCCATGGCAGTAGATACTGGAAGTGTTATGAATATTTGTAGAAGTTTAGATATTATTGGAAAAACATCTGGACTGGTTTTAAAATATACTTCAATAGCGTTTATGTTTTTGAGTTCGGAAGATGTTAAAGTTGAATATTTAGTATACCACAAAACTAATTCTCCGATTAATAAATGATCATTTAAAGTTGAATCGGTACATTCATCAATTATATCTTGATATATTTTTACTAATTGTTTGAATTTATCTTTAATCTCTTCAGATATTTTCATTTCTATCTTAGGTAAAATACAATCAAAATTATTCAAAACAGTCCTGTGTGATATAAATCTGTCGTTTAATAGTTCTAGAACATTATCTATAAAAGGTATAAATACTGAGACTCTCAAAAAATATTCTGGATTATCTGATTTACATTGACGTGGCAAACTAACAGTAATATCAAAATTTTCGCATAATGTTATCACAGATAAAAATAATTGTTGAAACTCTACATCACAATTTTTTCTAACATCCTGAACATTATTTTGAACATTAGTTACAGCTTCTAGTGCAGTTTTTAAATCAAGATTTTCTGTTTGAAGGTATCGACTAAGAGAAAAACTAATGGAAAGTATTTTCACTAAAATAGACAAAGCTGTTTGAAATTTTAACTGTCTTATCGCAGTAAGAAGTTGACTTGTGGAACTAGCAGTGACAGAATCTGTCCAAAGTGTAATTTTATCTAGTGCATGTAAAATGGCTGGTTGAAGCTCTTTAAATAATATAACTGCATCATGTCGATCGACCCATCGAGTTGCACCGAGATTTTTTAGTTTAAAACGGTTTGTCTGTGGAGATACTTCTTCTATTGACAATTGCAAATTAGTTTGCCTCTTTGGATAACCGAAAAAATTACACTTTGTATAGTACCCATTTTCTTATCTCTGGTACTTTGCAGCTAAAAGTTATAGCTAAATTTAAACAATGCGCACTGCAATGTAAATAAAAGGCACTAGGATGTTCATCAAGAATACATTTTTGTACACCATTATATCTGCCACTCATTGCTGCTGCTCCGTTGTACCCTTGCCCAGTTAAATATTTAGTATTTAATCCGAAGTCAGTCATACTTTTCAATATAACATCAGATAAACCTTTTCCTGACATATCTTAAATTTCGATAAATTGTAAGAAGTCCTCTCTTTTTTTCTTTGCGTTTAAATCGACATAACGAACACATAATGTAATTTGTTCTTTGTTGGAAACATCTGTCGTTTCATCGCCAAAATGGTGAACGATTTAGATTTATTAACATTAGCAACCAAACGTCCTAGAATTAATTTATTGCAGACTGATATTATTTCGTTTTGAATCAAAGGACTTAAATAAGTGGCATTTTTTTTGGTAGTTTCTAAATGATTTTTAAGTACATTATCGCTAGAATCGATTCGAAATTTAATTAACTCTCTGAAATTTCCCTGATTTTCTGTTCTTTCAATTAGATCAATAATTCCCGAATCTTTATGTCCTCTTAACGAAATCCCTTGATTTCCGCAAAATAAAATAGTTTTAATAACTGGACGGAGACGATCTCTGTTATCATTAATTTCTTTTTTTAAAGCTTCATTTATCTGTTTATCAATTGGTTCAATTTTTTTATTTCTAATTGCTAAAAAACTATCAAATTTAATTTGACTAAGTTTGTGGTAATGATTATTTTTGTGGTCCTTAAATAAATCTTTGGCTTTTTTCCAATTATTATATTTTTCAGTAACTAATTTCCCCGGAATTTGATGTCCACCCTTTCCTAATCCATCTGATGGCGCGAACAAAATACACGTCAAACAAAAATCACCATCTTGTATCTTTGAGTAACGAAGCCAACAGAACTCATACGTCCAATTTATTTGAAATCTCAAATTCCTATTGCCACTTTTGGGAAATTTATAATTTGGATCAGGAACCCACAGATTTTTTAAAATATCTATTTTTTCTTCAACTGACCACTGAAATTTTATAAACAACAATAATTCGCACCAGAAGTGTAACCTTTCATAAATTTATATGAATTTTATAATTCTTATAAAATATAAATAATAATAAAGCTTACCTGTTTTCCTATGTAATAAGAAATATCTTTTTGTGCTTCAAAAGTAGAAACTACATTGTTTGTATTATCCAATAAATCAGAAGCTGGGATTTGGGATGATGTCGACGGTATGGAAAGTTCATTATATTGAACAACGTCGTCGTCAAGTTTTCGTTTTTTATTTGGTTGCGAAGATGTTGAGGCAGTTGAGCTGAAGTAGCTCAAAATGTTTTTTTTTTTTGATTCTTTGCTCATTTTATTTATGGACTTACGGAAATAAATAAATTTAATAAATTACAAATCGAAAACACAACAGTCGTACGGCGATCAATGTAATTACTATTGAGTAGTAGAGTACAATGCAGACTGTCTACATAGACATTGCATACTTTTATGAAAAACGTTATCGAAGTATTCCAAAATGCACTAAGAATGTACTAAAAATACATTGGGGATTATAGTTTGTTAAGATATCGATATCGCAATCGTAAAAGCCGGTAATCGGTTTCATTATATATTATTATTATATTATCTGTATTCTGTATCATACTATCATGTAATTACGGTTAGCAGGAATAATGTAATGGTAATTTCTGGTCAGTTTTATATGTCGTATAGGTACGTAATGGGGACCGCTGGCCGCTGGGTGTCGTGTGACGTGTCGATCGATCATTAAATGAATAAAACATTGAATAGTTTTCGGGGGGTTACAACCCCATAACCCCCCCTGGATACGCCACTGGTTTCAATGTATTTATGAAGAGATGAAGTTTTTCTATTCATAGCATTTACTATTGATTTTCTTAACTTGTGATCATTATTTTTCTTAAAAATAATATTGAAAATGTCAGTCACACAACTGCCAGAAACCGAGACATTCTCAAAATTCAATTCTGGATATTCAGTCTTAATATAATGAGATACCTCTTTCAATTTATCTTTTAAACTCATTTTTAAGTTTATAAATTGATTGGTGTGTCTGAATTAAAAATTCGTCGACACTTATTTAGCTGCCTGAGATTAGAGCTCAAACTATAACTTAAACTACAGCTAAATCTACCACTACTAGCTTACAGCTGCTTAGGCAAACAATATGGCCGAAAGGACAACAGCTATTAGAGCTCTTTTCACCGACGTATGCCTGGAGAACAGTCGTCTCCAGGGCATCACGCAACTTAGCGCTACCGAGCTAAAAGGTATCTTGGAAAGCTTTACAAAGTCCCTCTCGGCTAAATGCGACGAGATCTCCGCTCTGAAGAGCGAAAATGCCGAGCTCAGGGCAAAAATGGCCAGTAAGGAAAGCACGGCGACAAGTGACAAGCCGGAACCTCGGCCTGTATCGTACGCGGAGATTGCAACTGCTAAGGCTGGTCGTAAACCAAAACCAAAAAATGCATTCACTAAGAAGGCACTAGACAGCTGCCGTGAGACGAAATCGAGCACAAAATTCATGGTTGACGTCCCTGAAGGCGAGATATTAACAAAAGTAAAGTCGGATCTCTGGAACAAAGTTAAGGGGAAACTTAAAAACCCGAGGGCAAAGACTCTGGTCAGAGATAAGACCCTCATAATAATCCCGGACGATACAGTCACGTTGAAGGTGTTAAAACAGGTTTCGAACTTTAAGGAAGTACAGCCAAGACAGCCCAGAATAATAATATATTATGTAGATGTTAATATCTCAGAGACGGAAATAGCTGATGGCTTACTGGCGAAAAATCCAGAACTAAGACTCACCCAAACAGACATAGACGCTATGAGCGTCAAGTATAAGCTCGGGCTGAGAAACGGCTGTACTACCCACTATGTAATCGAGACACCAGCTAGCGTGTTGCCCAAGTTCTTTGTAGGCATGACCAGGTGTAGTGTTAAACTACACAAGACCACGACTCAGTTATTCAGTTATTTCGATGCCAAAAATACGGACACACATCACCTAAAATGTAGACAGGCTCAGTCGGCGTGCAGACATTGTAAGGAGGCACATGACAGTAGGGAATGCTCAAACAAACAGATGGCGATTTGCGCGAACTGTCGACAACCCCACAAGGCCTCAAGTCTGGCGTGTAAGGCTAAGGCGTCATTGGTCAAAAGCCTACGTCGAAGGACCGACTTCTCAACAAAATGACACCACCGTACATAAACACATATGCCAGCTCAATGTCAATGGTCAAAGGATTGCCAGCCTTCAGTTAAAGGACTACTGCTTAGAGACAAACGTGAATGTAATCCTCATCCAAGAGCCTTGTATGGCGGCAGGGAGAGTCTTTGCTTTTGAGGAATGCCGACAACATCACAATGGCATAAACTCCGGTGCGGCTATTATAATACTAAACGAAAGTATAAGCACCCTAGCTTTAACGCAACACACAAGCAAACACATATCGGCGGCAACATTGAACAGAGGTGTTGAGCGGGAAAAAGTGACCGTGGTGTCGGTATAATTTAAGTATAGCCTGCCCACATCTGGCTTCCTCGAAAAAGTGAGATGCATACTCGACGATGGCTCGGAAACCCTTATTGGAGCGGACATGAATGGTCATTCCGAACTTTGGCATTGCCCGACGAGTAACGGCAGGGGAGCCCTCACTGAGGAGCTGATCGCAGATTATAACCTGTTCGTTACAAACACGCCAAACGACCTCAACACTTACTGTAGGGAAGCCATGGGTACGTCTAACATAGACGTCACTCTGGTCTCGCCAGGTCTAGTAAACCGTATACGAGAATGGGCGGTGTCTGACAGCACAGACAGTGATCATAACACCATTACTCACCAGCTAGTAATGAAGGAAGCACCTGTACGAGATCTCACAATGCATAGATACAATGTCTGCAGAGCCTATTGGGACAAGTTTGTTACGGTAAAGCTTACGGCAAAATAAATCGAAAATAGTAAACGACACAATTGACACCTGCTCCAGGTCACTAATAACTATAATACAGGAGGCGGAAAACGCTTCAACGCCGAAATGCATGCCACGACGGCCTATAAAGTGCAAGCAACCATGGTGGAGCCAAGGCTTGGCGTACCTAAAGAGGAGACTCGGCGCGGCAAAGCGCGGCGGTCTGAGGCAAATCGATAGCCAAGCCTATAATACATTGCGAAACGAATACACGACTGAAATAAAGAAGGCAAAGATGGAAACCTGGCGCCAGTTCGCCGGCGACCTTATCAAAAATGTTTGGGGCAAAGCGTTCAGCTGGGCTAAGAACGGTTCAAAAACTCAAAACGTACCGGCATCACTGACGTGCCACGATGGCAGCAGTACAACTAGCCTTGACGAAACGGCCAACTTACTCTTGTACAACTTCTTCCCTGAAGACACTAGTCCAGCCTACGCTCCAAGTAACGAGCCGCTAAAGGAATATGAAAGGACGGTTGACCAGCACAGGGTCAAGAAAGCGATATGGCGCATTAAACCAGCGAAGGCCCCGAGCTTGGACGGCATAACGGCGGGCATGTTGAGAATAGCCTGGCCAGTACTTGGTGATGTCATTACGGGTCTCTTCGGTGACTGCATAACAAAGGCTATTTATCCCTCGGACTAGAAATGTGCCAAACTGGTTGTGATACCAAAGACGGGGAAATCGGACATGGCAAGTCCTAAATCCTATTGGCCGATCAGCCTACTTCCGGCTCTGGGCAAAGCACTAGAAAACTTAATAATACAAGACATTGAAACGGAAACGGGTATAAACGACTTCAGACAGCAACACGGCTTTGTCCCAGGTAGATCAACCATAACGGCCTTGAAAGAGATGAACGCGTGGGTCGACGAATCCACATGCCGACACGTCTTCGGAGTCTTCCTGGACATCACGGGCACCTTTGACAACGTCGGATGGCGGCCGGTGCTATCCAGACTGGAGGAAATGGGCGCGTCTCTAAGATCTATAAGTATGATATGCAACTACCTAACGAATCGCACAGTGTGCTACGAACTTGAAAACCGTGCATATGTGAAGCAGCTACAACGAGGATGCTCACAGAGCTCTCAACCAGGACCAACCCTCTGGAAAGTAGCAATGAGTGCTCTGGGTAAAATGAAATTGGACCATACGGCGTCTTTGATACTTTAGCAGACGACATTGCACTGCTGGTCGGGGCCTCTAGACCGCCTACCGCCTTTAGCAGAATCGAAAAGTACCTCGACGCCATAAAGACGTGGGCAAAGGAATATTACCTGACTTTCTCTCCCTCTAAAAGTCTGCTACTCACGCTCAAAGGTGGCCTCAAACCAGCATACTCGGTAGGTTTCGGCACCAAAATAAACGACCCTAGGATAGACGCTGGTGCGACGGTCAAGTATCTTGGAGTCATGCTTAACCCGCGGAAAAGCTACTGGTGTCGTGTACCTAAAAATCAAGTCCAAGGACCTATACAAAAGGCTCAGATACATGACATCAGCGAATTGGGGCATGGGCCGCATGGCGGCAAAAATAATCTATGAGGTGGTGTTCCTGCCAAGAATAACATACGCGGCACAGATCTGGGTACCAGCCTGCCAGATGCAGAAGGTAATCAAACTTCTAGGCAGCACTCAAAGAGACCCCCTGCTCGCAATTACAAGCTGCTATAAAACGGCATCTACAAATTGTCTCTCGGCGGGTGCAGGCACGCTGCCATTATACCTCGAAGTGAGGTGGTTCTCAGAAAAAGAGAAACACCGCAACAGTAAAGCCACATATGCAGAATACGAGCAGGCATTAATTCACCTCGTGGCCGAATGGCAGCGAAGGTACGACAGCACTGAAAAAGGCGAATGAACCAAAAGAATGATATCGGACTTAGATAAACGGTACGTCCTCCCTCTAGTACTGGACCACTACACGTCGCAAATGCTGACCGGTCATGTGGACTTCAATGCACAACTATATCGATTCAAATTAGTAAATAGCCCGAATTGCAGCTGCTCGGTAGGAAACGGTCGCGCATGTGCTCCTAAGATGCAAGAGGACGCAGCCATACAGACAACAATTGATAAGGACACTACATGAGGCAGGAAAGAGCTGGCCACCACTCAATGGCGCTTTCATGAACAGGACTATGAGGGCTTAAGAAAGTTTGCAGAAAGCAGCCTCAAACTTAGGAACGACAGATAAAAACAATAAAGACAAGGACCACCAAAGGACCAAATAGGTCAGGACGCAGCCACACCTGGCGAGAGGTGTCTGGCCAAGACTCGGTGTGATTCGGGTGAGCACGCACGGTGTAAGTGACACAAGCGGCGGGTCACGCTCGAGCGCGTGCTGACCGGGACGTGCTCACGCGTCAAGGGATGACGAGGAGTTTGGGCCCTGGGGTTGGGGCAGGGGATAGAATTCGACCTCAGTATTCCCTGCTTGTTGTAAAAGGCGACTTAAAAGGAAAGGCCAGCAGGGGCCGGCGTCTGGGACGCGGACACACCGAAACCTTCGGACACTAGGGTGTCGCAGGGGTTCTGACCACGACCCCGCGAAGAGCGGGTTGATCACTACGGTGATGCCTCTGGGAGGCGCAGAGCAGGCTACCGAGCCTCTAACTCGAGGATCGCGGCCGCCGCGTCGGCAACGAGCGTTGCCCGGTAAGGGTCCACCGCAAACCCGCGGTACACGGCCCAAATCTCGGTAGGATCACAGCTGAGGCCTAGCGCCGACGAAGCTCGGTCCGGGCATCCCACCATTGATGTGCTTATCACACGGGAGCGAGAATTTTGCTTCGGGATGTGGGGGGACCCCACGGCGGTCGTGTTCCGGTCTTGGCTGGGTCGCAGTCCCTGGCGGATTGGTTTCAGAGTGGCTGTAGCTGGAGCTATTGTGTGGTTAAAAGACTAAATGCTGGGTTTAGGGGAAGGCTGCCGAGTGAGACTACTCCTTAGCGCCCACCCAGCCTACCGGCGGGGCTATATGCACCAGAGGTTGCCCGTAACCAAAAACGGGAAGCGATGAGGATAGCTCACGGCCCGACCAGGGCGGTGACAGGCACGTGCATGCCTCAACCAACGGTACGCGCGGACGTTCTCCCGATTTCGGTGGGAAAAGGCGTACGTGCGGGACTCGTGGTCAATCGACGACACGCAGTCGATCGTTTCGCCGGATAGCTCCGGCGGGCATCGCCCGTGAACCTCCGCGGCTCTTGACTAGCGCACAGCGCTAATAGAAAGTCCGCGATTGTAGCCGCAAGGCACCAAAACCCGGGAGTCCTCGTGTCATCGGTCTGGAGTTTTTAAATCCAAAGGAAAATGAGAACGTGCATTAAAGATAACGGGATCTTGTAAAATTGGTAAAAAGCTAATGTTATAAGTTTATACAACAAATAATTTTATAATTTTTATTTTTTAATGATTTAGATCAATACTGTCCTTCTTTCATAAGAACTGTTGCTGGACTGAACTATATAGACGTCACTTATTGCAAAACTCACCTTGGAGACCAAAATGAAATAAGATTTCTTCCCATCCCAACTACAGTTCAAGAAACAATCGCTGGTATACTTATATTTATATTTGAGATGAACTCTTACTAGGTGGAGTTGAATATGGTCTAATATTTCTATATTAATAATAGTATTTATAGTTGAAAGTCATCAGAGTAGTTAGCAAAAGGTACTTAAATAATATACTTAACTAACAGTTATGTGTCAGAGTGTTGTGAGTATTATATACAATTACTTAAAAAATTAAGTATGTGAATGGGTTGGGTTAAATATATTATTAATGTTTGTTATATTTAATGTCATATTAATGTTTATATAATATGTATTAGGATATTATTCCAATTAATTCAGTCAAAGTGAATCTTGTGAGTATTATATTAAATTACTTAAATATTAAAGTACTAAATTATATATATATATATATATGTACTTATTATTATACTTATAGGTAAAATTGAAAGTGGAATCCCGCCAAATGTTATAATTGATCAATTACGCAATGAAACTGATTTTAATATCGAAAA
>VUJU01005787.1:0-12490 GCA_009835225.1 Aphis craccivora
AGATTGGTATAGAGAAAGATAAACTATTCTCAATGTATGATATGATGTTATATGTTTTAATATATGAAATTTGAACATTAATGATCGCAATTTTACTATTAAACTATGATAAACTATAATATAGTACTTTAATATTTTATACTAATACTATAATACTATAATATAATAATTATTTATTAATTGAACCAATCAAACATAATAATTATGACTTATAAAACAACGCAACAATCAGAGTCATATTTCTACGGAAATCGTTTAAATGAGGATAATTTAATAAAATATATTATTATAGAAATGTGTTGAACAAAAATAATCCAAAAACTATCTAAATAAGATAACAAATCATTTAAAACTTGTAATCGGAAAATAGCATATTTTAATATAAATATAATAATACGCAGTACACACCTACTAATAAAATTTTAAATTTGTAAACTCATAAAATACGTGTATTTTAAATACAATTATCTTTATGTTTTTATAGAGAATGAACGATTTACTACAAAATATGTTCAGTTAAACGCATAAACAGACTAAATGGACATCTAAATAAAATAGAATAATTAATAGGTTATACAACTTAAAAAAATTATCACCTTCCCACAAAAATAAAATAAGATACCTATATACAAATAAAATTGAAAATCTTATCACAAAAAGATAATTTATCTCAGATAACTATTTAATTTAAATAGATAAATAAATAAATTTTTAAAATAATTTTACCTAGATTTAAAAGAAAAAATGAATATTTTCATAAAATAAATTATAATAATGTATAACTGCATTGAACTTACTTAAATATTAAAAAAAAAAGCTATACCTACCTAGTCAAACAAAAAAAGTCATACCATATTTAGTGGTGTGTTGATGCTGTATTATTATTATGAAAAACCAAAGTTTAATAAACCCGACATGTTTTTCCTGTAGAATCCTATATTAAATCTCTTACGCGCCCCGTCCGGAAGTTTGTAACCACCGTCTTGGGCCGCACCGCCGTTGCCGAACGGCTAAATGGATTTCTTATGTAACGCGTCTTCTTATTATGTAATCCAACCGTATGAAGATGACGAGAACGGGTGTGGTGAGACGGTCTAATTGAACGAAAATCCCCGTGACCGTTATTTATCGCGCAATCGAGCGGCGGTGGCGGTGGCCAATCGGTAATCAGGCTCGGGCATGTGTGTCGTACAGCGTATATGCGGGACTAGCAAAATAGAAATAGGCTTTGTGGGCACGCGTGGGGTTGGAGAGTAAAGGATGTACAGGACACTGCGGGCGGTGGGTTTGTTAGGCAAAGTTTAAAGGGTTCAAACTAATTACTAAGAAAAGGTCGAGGGTCCGAGAGAGGGTTGTGTTTGGCCGTATTGTTTTGGCGGCGGGAAGCGAATATAAGGAGCCAGCCGCAAGACGGTGGCCCGGGCGCCCGGCTTTCTTGGACCGCGCCGCGGCGAAGGAGAAATAGAGTGTGTGCGTGTGTGCATGTATGAGTGCGGGTGTGCGGGTGTACGAACATGTGTGGGTGAACGGAACGGCAGAACCCATATATACACACACTACGGCGCATAGTGCATGCACATACGCGAGCGTATATTACTATGTAAGGAGCATAAAGCCGCTCCGTGTCCATCGGCAGCGGCGGCGGCGGGCAGGGACGGGCATTGTGTTTAACCCTCTCCCTTGAAAACAAGAGAGACCATTAAACAACCGCAGTCGGAGTGGGTAGAAGGAGTAACGGCAGCAGCCACCGGCCTTCGATCAGCGAGCGCGCGCTGCACCGCCGAAACTATTTCGCAGCACCTTAAAAGCGTTTCGAAGCTATAGTCACTGCGGTCGGACAAGGCAGAACGGGGGATTTACATGAATTTCGCCTTTGAACACATTGGAAATTCAAAATATGCCTACTAAAGTATTAGTGTACATCGCGTTATTAATTAAGCGAATTAATCACAATAATGGAACGCCTTAATAATAATATATGGTGGACGAGCGTCTTATATCCAAACTAATGACGGTCTTCCACCCTGCAGCCACCGCTCGATCTGCAGTGTATAATATTATAATAGTCAGATCATGGAAGTAATGTATAAATACGAGCGCATCGTCGATCTTTTAAAACCGTCCGTCCTGTACATTACTCTAATCCGATCCAGATATATTACAAATAGAAAACTTTATCAAATAATACACTTATTGTCGAAATATTAAGAAAATACAATATTATCTATATCGGATTTTATAACCTAACCTAATTCAAACTATATAGGTGTTATTATCTTAACTCATTTTTTCAATATGTTTTACTTGACTTATAATCAAAAAAAAAAAAAACCTGTTTAAATTTTAAATTTTAGTATATTACTTTTTATTCAGTTGGAAAGAAATGTACAAACTCGTGACTATATTATTATTGTTTAAATTTATAGGTCTATTTTTTTATTATTATTATTTATTATTTACTTTTGCAGTTGTTCTAAAATGATATCCGTCGATTCAAATATTCGCATAAAAATTTAATCATTTCCAGTACAAAATTCATTTTTTAGTGAAGTTTGTACTTCTATACATATGTCTTTCTACAATATGTGTGATAGTTTTTATTTTTATTTTACTAGTTAAATGTTAAACGTTTAACTTCAACTAGATATATTATTTCATAATAAATTATACAATATATAAATATATAATAATTATCTTTACTTAATCTATACTTGTTAATTAATAGTGTAAAAAAAATATTATAATACCTAAGCTTACATTGTCTTCAATAAATTTATATCAAGTTTTTTTCAATTAAAAAGAAATAGTATACGTATTAATTGTCAAAGTAAATTTAATAATCAAAATCTTATTTTAGCATTAAGAAGAAATAGACGTTTTGATGTATGTATTCTGGGCTTATAGAAACTTATAAGTAGTTACTGTTCGCCAAAATCCAGGAGATTTTATACTTTGTTTACTAGTTCATCTCATTTCTATTGAGTTATATGTGCGCATCTTCCACTTTTATCCGCCACCACTCACTGTTTCCTGTAAGGGGAAGGAAGAAACTCTTTGGGAGTGATTTCCTTAAGTGCTTTATCGACATCTTCATTCATATAAATTCCGTGGCCACCCCACGTAATAAAATAAAAACATACATCGGAGGGGGGGGTATAAGGATAAGAGAAAAAATGCTCTAGCAAATAGTTCGATTTTTTGGTCTTTTATAACGTGTCCGGTCTTGTCAGAAACATCACTAAATTATTATTTTTTTTCAACCCGCAACATGTAAACGCCTATCCGAAAGTATTATGTGCCATAAACATGTTTGTTGGATTTATGGTTTTCATAAGAAGCTGAATTAGACTTTCCCCTTGACTAGTTTCTATTGTGAATAATATTGTTTTGTTATTCTTTTTCTGGTAGACAAATCTCAACTTTAATGTCGAGTCAACCTTTTTTCGATATTATAAATAAATAAATATATTGGGGACACACAGTTGGGACAAAAATATAGTATAGAATACAATGTGTGAGTGTTTGTGTTTGTAGTATATATGTATCAGTTTTTTTTTTACAACGATAACAATATAATAAAATCATAAAACTATAATAAGAATATTCCCAGACTTTAGTGGTCAATAAAAAGACTCAATTAAAATGTCAAGTTGGGCAAATATAAAAAGATAGTAGTGCATCCCCTCACGCTGTAACGCAATAAAAACCCTAAAGAATTACAATAGGTCGGAAGTCTGAACATACACTATAATATTATAATATTTAATATTATCACCAATTGTATAAATTCGAGGTTAGATATTTATCTAACAATAGCTTTACTTTTGAGCTCAACAAAAAATTTAATGACAAATGTTCATTATTTTATATAAATCTAAATAGTCTAAAATTTCGCTAATATAATTTAATTATCTTAGGTAGGGTACACCTATGTACTTAAATATTTGTTTTAATAATCGTTGACCTAACAATATAAGCTATACTATAGCTTTACTATTATGAGTATCAAACCAATGTACAAATATTAAATCTAGTATATTCTAAAGTTAAATTAACTTTATTTTAAATAATTATTCAAACTCATTACAATTCATGAGTTTTTTTTTTATATCAGATCAAATAATATAAATTATATTGTATTGAATAGATTAATTTTGTTATTATTGTTAAATATGTGCCGTTACATTCATAATAATTAAAAACGAATCTGTATGTAAAAATGTATAAATTAATTGATTGTGGTGTAAGACACAAAAAAAAATTAAAAAATAATAGTTCAATTATTTTTGGTATTTATTACATGTAAAGAAATTTAACTTTGTTGTGGTAGATACCTGAAAAGGAAAAATGACCCTAAAGCTATTGCCATGAATGCATAAACACTGCGTGCCGCCCCACGCGTCTATTTAGCGCCGTTAATATGCGCACAGGATACGCGGGACTATGTAATAAATGGTCGTTCCTCTCTCTCCTTCGGTTAGGTATCCTTTAAGGAACGAGGCATCTTAAAGACTAATTGGTTATAATTAGCCAGCGGCAAGCCCGTGTGCGTATTGTGTTGCCTCGCGAAGGGATGAATAGTTGGTCCTGCTCTTTAAAACGGAAGGAGAACGTTATAGGGACGGAGGGTAAAATTCACAGATGTGCCGTTATTTACGATCGGGTCACCTAACCCTTGTAATGCCAACATAACGACTCGGCCGCTATGTATTATTACCGGTTATTATTATACACATAAGGCAGCCGGTGGAGGGCGGCACTTCTTAGTCGGCCCGTCGGGAGATTTATGTTGGTAGCAGGTCGTCTTAAGTGCGCTGTGTTCCCCCTGATTTGTCTCTACTATACATGTGGAATGTCATTGCCGCTCTTATGCCACATCGACGTAGATGAGGGAAGACTAGCCGCATTTAGAACACTTGGACAACGAAGACGGTGTTAAATGATTTCTAATAATTCTTGTTAACCAAACGCTAGTCAAAATGGCGAATTTCGAGTTAATCGCTTGAAGCCAGTAACAAATATCCCGTGTAGTTCATCGTTCTAACACTTTGACTCTTGAGGATACCTGAGTTGAAATTCTGTGGTTAAGTAAATGGTTAATACGATGAATAATTATTTAATATCTATATATATATATATATATATACATTATTTATAGTGTATACCTATCCAAAACTACATTTTTAGTTTATGATTATTATATAATGTAAACCAGACGAAGTTTTTATGTATCATTAATTTCATTAGATGAGATATTTAAATTATTTTTAAGAAATAATAAATAATATAATTATAAGTACTGTTACGTTATTATTTCGAAAATAAATTAAAATACAATTTTTTAGTATGTTGGTAATACAAACTTATTAAAGGTTTTAATTATTTTTAAATGAAATTGTTTATTAGACACATATTTTAATACAATTACTAATTTGGTAATTTAGTTGGTTATTTCAACAAATTAAAGTAACTAAATACTGATGAATAAGGTGCCAAAAATCGTTCGCCCAATTTTTTTCGAAATCGTTTTATAAGTTTATTAGGTTAATCATGGTCATCTTTTTTATTCAGCGAAATATTATGTAGGTATGTCAATATAACAGTTAAAACATGTTATTTTGATATTTTAATTTTTGTATTTTAGCGCAGGATATATATATTTTTTTTTCATTTTTTTTTTTATGGTGCACACATATACCATTTTCTAAAATAATGAGACATATGCTAAACTTGTTACTTTTGTTAAGGGAAATTCAGTCAATGTAATGTTTTAGATAATTTTTTTTTTTTGTATTTATCTATTTATAAAACACGAACATGACATACTATTAGAATCATTAGTTCAAGTTAAAGTATACTAAAGTATATTACCTATTTATATTATAAGATAACACGTGCGTGTGAATAATGAACACGTGATACAATGATACATAGTACCTATATTATAAAACATTTAACTTTGTAAAAGGTGATTTCAAAGTTGAAATAATTGTTAGGCGTATAAGAGGCATTTAATGAAATTTACAATCCAACAGTATAGTTTACACGAATTTTCTACTCCCTTTCTTAAGAAAACGAGGGTGTCTAACTATTCACAGTTATATCAGCAAAATGCATATATTTCAGGATGTGAAACGACCAACTTTCGCACAGTCTGATTCCTTAATTATGGTACAGTCGGAAGCTCTCTGGAGATTAAAACTGTTATGCACATGCTATGTTCATGTATATATATATTATAGCGAGAAGCTGTAAGAAACGTGTAATATATATATATATATATATATATATGAACTCACTGTAAAATGAATAAGAAAAAACGTATTCTGTGAATTTTAGCGTAATTCACTTTAGAGTTTCCGTTTTGAATGATATTGGATTATACCGGAATTCACTATAGGTGACGATAAGTAACGGAATAAGGAGAACAGCTTTGGCGGGTCAGGGTACACCCTTGGAAGCTGCGGTTTCTTGGTCTGCCGGACTTGATAAAGGTTTTACGCCATAGTATGGTACAGCTGTAAGGGTTTCCAGTGTAATCAGCATTTTGGTGACCACAAGCACCGTGGGTCCGCAACATAACGGCTACCAGACCTCTCAAAAACGGTCTTTAATTACAAACGCGAGAACATATTAGGACCTAAAGGAGAGAGGGTGTTCGGTGTATTTTGGCCTCTAAAGTTCAACCCGTGCAAGTACTTAAGAACCCCTAAAGTAAACAACAGGTTATCAAAATTAATTCTTTAACTATAATACTTGAGTATTTCTTGTTTCTTGATGAAAGTATAAATTGAATTCTTTGCAGATATTAATCAGTGATTTTTATACATTATAGTTATACTGCAACGTAAATGGTAAAATTATATTTTTTATACACTACATTATAATTTTCTAACTTAGATATGATTATAAATATGAATAAATACAAAAATATTTACATTTTTGGTAGGTAAATAAATACTACTACTACAACTATTAAAATTAATTATGTGTATTATAGCATTACATAGTTATACACGTTAACATTTTAAAGAGACATTAGAAAATAGATACTTTACCAGAAATGAGGATTTTATAGTATTGTAATTTTCAAATAGTAATTAATACATAACAATACGTTAAAGTGTTGAATATTACGCAGTAAATACATATTGACTAATTATTAGCATGATTCTAGCATATATGTATTTATTTATTGCCCGTATAAATATGTTCGTGTTTATATTATGTTTATTTCCAAAACTACGTCAATGAATATCAATTTGAGCGTATAGAATCTGATAAATTATTAACTTCGTAGGCGACACATTGATATAAAAAAACTCCCTTCTCTATTGGTCTGTATTGCAGTTGAGTTTTATTGATATGCTTGGCCTTTGTCGTTTGTTACGTTCTTATTTTTTTTATTTTGTTCTGGTTTCCTGTTTTCCCATCTCATCGTTCTCCAAAACACTACAGCCGGTTAGATAAATCCGATTTTTATAGAGATTACAAAACATTTAACCTGTTTTTCTACGAGCAGACTTATTTCCCGGACAACGCCATAAATTTCACGGTCGACTTCACGCCGTGCCCATTTGAAAGACGCGTATTGGGGCGCGGAATCCCGCGACATATCCATCCAATTCCGGTAGGGCGAAAAAATAAAATAAACGCTCCGGGTGAATTCACAAAATGAATGCAAACATAGAAAGTTTAAAAATTATTAGAAATCACTCTGTCTCAAGACTTTTACAGATCGTATAAATCAAATTAAATAAACACGGCGTGAAAAAATATCAAGAAATTTCATACATAATATTATTATAGTTATTACTTATTAGAATAAGCAATTTGAACTAACTCTGATAAGTAAGAAATACACATAATCATTCTTGTTAAAATAACATTTTACACAAATTTAATTTTGCATATTATTTTGTTATTTTAAACTTTTTACATATTAACGTAATGATATATTTATTATTTGCAATTTTTAGTTCATAATTTTTATTCATTGCACATATTTAGCAACAATGCTAAACTGGGATAACAAAAGTAATATTTAGCTAAAACAAAAATAATTATTTATCAGGTCCAGATAATTGTTTTCATTTTTTTTTTTTTTTTTTGCTTGAAATTCATTAAAAATAAATATATTTCATATTTATTGTAGAGTTTAATCATTTTCATTTTTATTATTTCATTACCATTAATTTAAAATTTAAATGAACAATTTTAATATTCATTACAGTAATTTAATTGCCAATACAACATAATATCATATTTTTTACTTTATAACTTCAACACAAGTACCAGAAAGTGCGCTAAGTCTTATAAGTAAAAATAATATTTATATTTAAGTTAATAATTTATGAGTTACCTATTATTTCTGGCACATATTCATTCAAATACATTCTTCTATTTAACGATTGAGTTAATATTTTTGTTATTTTAATTAGATATGTCATTTTTTTAATTCCGCTTTTTGGAGAAGACTCAAACTGAGGAAAAATATCGTTTTTAAAAGATTTAGCGTTTCTTCTTTTTATATAGGACACTTATACATTTCCAAATATTTGGCAAATAGAATTTAAAATAAGATTATGTTATATCATCCTTCTATATACCGAATTATTAATTAATTAATTAATTTATTTATTTATTTATTAGTATTCGACAGGTTATATTTATCACTAAATGATATTAACATAGCAAAGCAATTCGAAATTGAGATTAAAAGTTTTTCAAATTTTTCCATTTCTGTCGATATTACCAACACGTTTTTAGTCAAAATAGTCAACTAACCACGATAAATCGGATTTCGTTTCCTGATAAACGGTTCAGATGAAGTGTCTCCTAACTTTACAAAATATCTGACCATAAATATGCTAAGATGTCAAATATTTTTATTTCAAATTCGAGATTAGGATCTTCTTTACACTGCGTTTATAGACTATTGACAACATAAACGTAGATTTTTACCCACAAGTAGTCAATCAATTCGTCTCCTGACGAAGAGTTGTACGACTTATCAATGAAAAGTACCATACTATAGACTTGTACCTCAACCAATTAATTGAAAATGCCACCAAAAGTGTGCAAACAATTCGTACTGTGACTAATCGACGTAAACTCCTTTTATATTTCAATCTTAGGCTCTAATGTAGTATTATACCTCACAGTTATTGTTTATAAGCTAAAAGTGTGCTGCTCTCTAGATGACAAATACTGCGAAACGTTAGATATTTTCATTGCGCATAGATAGCGTTACAAATTATATTATGAAAAAAATCAATATTTTTGTTTTCACCGAACATATTTTTCTCCCAACAGATTGCATTCTACAAACGTAATATTTTATTCTTCAACGCTAGATGGCAGCATATGACACATTTCGATAACATAATGTTGTACACTTACCTGTTTATTAACTGGAGGAAGTATAAGTTTTCTTCGTTTGGTCCAAGGCGAATCTGGAGGTTTAGCAGCAGGACGTTTGGATGGTGGTAAACTGGATGGCAATTCTAAGATGTGTCTAATGGTGTGCTTAGACTTGGGTTTTATCATGATTGTGTTGAACTCAAAACTCTCTTTTGCAGTCTGAAAATAGGTAGGTATATTAAAACACAGGTAAATAAAACAGTTTTTTAATTTTAAAAAGATACCGAATTTCCAAAGAACATAAAATTTAACTACAATGTGGAATAACGTAAGCAATAAAATATAAATAACACATTATTTTAATGTGTTAGGAACAAGTTCACAATACCTACATTCGTAAAAACAATAATAATATGTTATTTAGTAGGTAGGTAGGTATGATATTTTTTTTTCTTGTAAGAAAACTTATATGTACAACTAATGAAATTAAATTAAATTTTATGGACATTTATAAACATCTACCTATCTTTAAAAAAAAAAAATACTATTTATAGGTACTAGAACAATGTAAACAAAATTTATATACGAATTAGATTCGATTAAATTATACAAAACCAATAGTACCTAAAATACAATTTTTATTTTTATAAGTATTCCCTTTTTGTTAACATTTTAAAAACTTTAAATACAAATGTATCATTAATACTATTCCCTAGAGGAATTTAATTTTAAAATATAATACGGTTTTAAAATTCATTACATGACATCATTTTCCGAATATTTTATGGATTTTGTGAATTTTGTGAATTTAAAATTTAAAACCTATTTTAACGATCATAAAATAATAATACCTAATAATATTAAGTGTCTGTTTCGATGTTTATAAAATATATTAATATATATTATGTATATAAATGATAAATTAATTTTAATTCAGAGGTAATATTGATAATTTAAATATATAATCATAATAATTATCTAGAATTATATTTTTGAATTGTTTCTCATTTATTGCTAAAACGTTAACTTTATTAAACATTTTTTAAAAATGTTTTGAAAATTCGTATATTTTGTTTTTAATTTATTTTTGTGCTAATACATTAAAAAAATTTAATAAATAGCTAGGTATACCGATACATATAATCAACAAAGCAACAATAAATAATTAATAATTAGAGTTTATTGATTATTCAATGGGAACAATAAATAAAAAAATATTAAAATATGTGTTTTTACATTTTTAAAGAATCTTTTATTTTCATCGTGCAAAAATGAACATTAACATTCAAACTAGGTATATTCAAAGTAAAATCTGTTAGGTAACTACATAAACAAATGGAGACTTTTAGACTTTTGGTTTGATTTCAATGTAAAAATCATAAGTAGCGGCTCTGACATATAGAGAGTAGAAGTTTCAAGTATAACACTGTAACCTCTTAATAAATACATAGCAATACATCACTATAATTATGTAATAAAATTTGAATTTAAAATTTATTATTGCACAAGAAAAATGATTTTGAGTGGAGCCAGACCATCTAGTATTCTAGTAGTACAGAGTGGGGCACTAAAACTGCCGATTTTCAAAAATAAATTATAAAAAAAAAAGAATAAAAATTAATTATTATAATGAAGTAACTTGCCAATTATTTAAAAAAAATATGTCCTCGAGATGATGGATAAATTTAACGATAGCACATTTTTTCATCCAAGACGTTCTTGGACTCTTTTTATAAGGCGACCCTGACAGCATCGACATTTTCAGGTGTACGAATGGTTTTTTATTGTATAAGTTTCTTTTTAGTCTTAAAGTATGGTACCGAATCATGACATTTAAAATTAAAACGAAGACGTATTAAAACACTAGCACCGTACCGTAACTCGTTATTTTTGTAAGACTATTTTAAGGCATTAGCACGTTTCTCGATGCTCACCACTTCACTGTTCAATGTTTATTAAATGTCTGAATACCAAATAAGCGATGACATGTTGTCTTTAAACTAATAATATTTAAGAAGTCTTATCTTAATTACTACTGAGAAACTTTATTTTTGAAATCGGCCATTTTATTAACCCGCCGTGTATTACTAAACGCTATTTACTGATTATTTTGAAAATTCCGAAAAATTTCTTTCTTTCAAAATGTGTACCAAATATGAATGATAACAAATTTAATTTGAGATACTTATAATTGATATATCATTACTATTTAGTAGTTAAATGGAAATCGCATCTTGCCTTATAACTCAACAACAAGAGTACAAATCAACAAAGTTCGTCTTGATATCAATCCCCAAGTGTAGAACTCGGTTATATTTTGTAGGTAAACACTCAAGTGAAATTTCATTCTTGTTTTCAACACATCGATGAAAAATAATCCAGAGAAAAATACACGTTTTATCAATTTTTATTTCAATAAAGTTAATCGAATTGACATAAGGCCTGCATAATATTATCACATAAGTAAAAAATATTATGATTAACATCACAAAAGTTTTTATTGATTTATATTTATATTTACAGGTGGTTAGTGTCCAATGTTTTTCTATAAACTTTTCATTTTTTTTTCATAATATTTCGACACTTGAGTTCTGTAAAATAATGCTTACCATTGATTTGAGCTATAGTTGCAACTTTGCAAGTTATTTGTATTTAAAAATCTATTCTTTATAAATTTGAGTAAGTACATAATATTAACTCTACATTATCCAAATTATACCTACAGCACAATAAATTCATATTATTTTATAATACAAATTTGTTTTGATTTTTTTAAAAACTAATAAAAATATATCTCAGCAGCTAATATTAATATATTATAAGTATGTAATCATAATAAAAAAAAAAAAACAGTTCTAAAACAATAAATACATTATATTAATCAAAAAATCGAGAAAAACAAAAAGGGGGCAAGTGGGTACCGCTCTGCTGTACATTAGGTGCCGTGTGGATCCCTATATATTATAGGAGTGTTAAATTTTAATCCAATGATAGGTATCATTGTATACGAAAAACGATTCTGAACGAAGATGATTTGTCAGCCTAGGATATAATTTCCAGCGGTTGGTGAAAAAGGTGGTTTATGTTTTAATGGCTTGAATACACCAACATTTAAGTTTTTTTAAAT
>VUJU01005788.1:0-12480 GCA_009835225.1 Aphis craccivora
CGCAATCGTATGCCTTTAAGTAATTAAAATTTTGTCTTTTGTTATTCTGGCACTGCGCGCAATCGTATACCTAAAAAGGTATAACGCGCGCAATCGTACTCCGCCGAACTTAACACATCCACGATGACAATAATTACTAACTTGCAATAACGAAGTGCCCACCTACATTAAAACTTTTAAGTCAGACCAGAACAAGTTCTCTAGTTTTTTTAATGCTAAAAGTTTCAGAGTTGCAGTTGTCTCTCTTCTATCCTTCCTATTGTGGATGCTTTTGTAAAATATGATTCCATTCGAGACTTCAAGAGTTAATAAATTGCATATCTCATACCTATCACCCATCGTGCCAACCCTGAGACGCGCATGTGTGCGCCACTATAATATGTTTATATTCATTGGTGGATATCGGGGGGGGGGGGGCTTGCGGGGACTAAGGCCCCCAAAAATGTTTAAGGTACAGCTGCTCTAGTACAGTATTGCCATATAGATCATAGATGTAATGAGCATATATTACTTAGCCTCCCCCCAGAAATTTCATCAAATTTCTGCTTATGTTTATATTATTTATTGAAATGTGTTAGGTGTAAATTACTATCTATATAATATACACTCACTCGTTTACAAGCCCCACGCTGGCATCCACGGATTTTTGAGCCTGTTCCCCTTCTGTAAGTGTCTCGTTGGTGGTCGGGAAAAGCTCTTGGTGCCATGCTGCAGCGCTGCCTGTGGGCACCAGTATCCGTTTTGTAAACAGAGACGTAACAAGTACCCGTCGCTCGTTTAGGCGTTGCAGCGCGTTTGTTGCGGCAATGTTCAACTGTTCCGAGGTGAATGGTGGTATTTCAACGGGCGGTGGTGGAGGTGCTCTGATCACGCCAGTAACTGTAGCCGACGTCAATTGGTTGTTGGCTATACGACACCACGGTTTCCAAGAAAAAATTTCAAACAAATATTTATCCTTAAACTACAATACTATTTTTAGATTAATATAATATAATAATATATAATATATATATAGGTATATAGATGTAAGTACGCCCCACAATCAAATCGGGATTAAAGCTCCGAGAGATAAAGGATTGGACTTGAAATATAATAAATACTTAGCACTTAGCAGCCCTTATTAATCTTTAAATTTTAATCGTTCTCCTCACTCATAAGAAAAATATTAATTGTTAAATTTTTACGGTTACATATAATTTTGTATATAGGTACTCATAATTATAAATTTATCATTTAAAAATAAAATACAATTAATTAAACTATCAAATTAAAGTTATACTTCTTCAGACATCAATGACAAAATTTTGACTACCTACTTGAATTCCATAAATGTTATGTAAATAATAAAATAGATAGGCATACTATAGTCTATAGCCCTATAGGTAACTAATTGACCAGAATATAGGTAATATACAAATTCCAAACAAAACGATAAAGGAAAAGAAAAAATAACTGATGAAAATTAAAATAATTTGACTATAAATGTATTATGTATAAATCAATACCTACAAAATATTGTTAATTTTTTCATTATTAAATGTTGATTTAAATAAAAGTTGTGATTTATTAAAATAAACTATTGAATGATAAATTCAAATAATTAAAAATCGTTGATTTTTTAAAACAATTTTTTAATTTTTTTCATATTTATCTACTCGTAATCTTTTTTACTTTTTGTATGTATATAAGTCATAAGCAACTAAATAAAGTTTAAATAAAATAACATATTTTAATTTTCGATACAATAAGTATTTATAAGTGATAAATATTTAGTATTAATAATTACATAATATTATACATTTGTATACATATTTACTAACCGATAAAAAAACAACTAGGTATCGTTATAATAAAAAATTTAACCTATTAAAAACATTTGTTTCCAGTTCCTATTTTAATTAATAAAATTCATATACTTTACAATAACAATAACAATTGACATATTAATAAAATGTTAATAAACATTTATACATCAATTTTTTACAAATTTATCAGTTAATAATTATTGTATTTTTTTATTTTATTTTAATGTGTTATAACAAAATTATTTGTGGAAATCGATTTTATACTATTTTAATCTATGGGCCTTGGAATCATACTCAGCTTCCTTTCCAACTTTAAATCAAACTTGCTCGCAATTACACATGTTGTATATCAGTATATCATTAAAGAAACTATGAAATAATGAATGCATTATATTATAGGTATCTTTTATGTGTGCGTGTATGCGATATATACGCGCCCTAGAGCTCATTAGCATGCAAAACCCGTTTGAGACCAGTTATATTATTATGAATTATTACTGAGCAGCAATCGGTGAATCCGTAGATCAATGACTCCTGAACAAACGTATATATATATGCCCACCATACGAGTTATTTATTTCCTCTGTTCGGGTTTCACATGTCATTTACACCTACGGCTTTTATCGCTATAATTCTAAAAAGCACCCGTTTTACATATTATATAGGTAAACATGCAATTCAATGAAACCCATTATTTCTTTAATGAAGAAATACTAATGAAAAAAAAAATAATAAATAAATAATAGGTGTCTGCAATATGTACCTATAAATAGATGATCCGGATGCGTGTGCTTAAATATCGTAGATGTTATAATATGGATAGACCTACATGTTCCAGATGATCAATTATTGCGTACTCTTATTCTGCTATAGCAAACCATTATAACGTTGGTCCTTGATACTTGGTGAATATTTGCATATTCGTCACTGCCGACGCAGACCTTGCCATTGTTAATGAAAATTTAGAGAACGTAATAATCAAGAGTAATAATGTGACGATTATGCATTTTTACGGGTTTTTACTTTTTACTATATTTTGTTCATTAGTTTTAATTTTAAGTTAGATAAAAAATGTAAAATAAATAATGTGTTAAAATTATATTTTTGTTAACGGACAAGCAAATTAATATTATATTAACTGTGTCCTGTTTAGCCGTTTTACCTAAAAAAATTGACAATATTATGTAAACAAACTAAATATGTAGTAAATAAGTATTTGGCGAAACTTTAAAAGGTTACCCTTAGTATGAAATAGAAATGTTATTGTTTAAATTCAAACATTTGTCAACAAAGTATGTAAGTAGGTACTTACAATAAATACTATTCATAATCACTTTAATTATGTCGCAAACAATTTATTTGTCTATATACATACATATTTGTATAACAATATTATGATAAATAAAATTCTTATTTGTAAATATTTTACTAAATATGTCTTTATAGAGATTTTAAAAAATATCTTGAAATTAAATATAGTGAGTAATGAGTATTAATATTTATTAATTTTTCTAGTAAAATTATAAATTGTACTTGTTCTTGCTGTTTTATTATAAAAAATATTGAGTATGATGTAGATAGGTACTATAGATTAAATAGGTAGGTAGAATTATTTGAATTATTAATATTAATTAATAATTTATTATTAGCTTCAAAGTAATTATACATTACAGTTTATATAATGTTAATAAAAAGTCAAATAATTTGAAGTAATTTTCTTCGATATCAATTAAATGCATCTTTTTATAATGCTATTAAAATAAGAAATATCAACATTATTTAAGGAATTCATGTTCTACTCGTATAATAATTATTGTTAAGAATATGAAAAACAGTTATTTTTTTGCAGTAAAGTATACCTTTGTCCTATACCTATTTACGTTATATTTTCAATTACCTATAATGTCATAATATGAATTGCTAAAAAACTCACGAAGATTATTAAATATTTTATTATAGATTATTATTTAATATTTATATCTGAATACAATACTATGCATTTCTACATAATATTATATTCAAATATGTATACATGATTGGTTGTTTTTTTCTAATAGGTTCAAATAAAATACATTCTTGATTCCCAGACTATCATTATAAATTATGCTCAAGGGTTTTATTTAATATGATTTTAGTATATTTTTAAAAAAAATATATCGAAGAATACCTACTAGGTATGTATTATTTTAATGAAAATATAGTAGGTGTAGGTATATGAATATGAAAAACAAAACGAGAATATTTTATTTGAAACTTGAGATGATAGAAACTCATAATGCAGATGTCGTGATGTTTGAAATTTGGAATTTTAACAATGCTAGTCCAAACGTGAATACATCAAATATTCAAATTATATTGTCATACAATGTTTATAAAATATATATCCTTATAAATTTTAGTAATACATTATCCCAATATCTAATGATAATTATTACCTGGATTAAGGTTTTTAACAGGACAACACACGCCAAATTCGTTGACCGCCAACTTGCACGGTTGTCTTTTGAGTTCTGGAAGTTCGGCGTAAAACAACAGACAGCTGACCAGTGGCCGGCACGTTCCCAACTCACCGTTTCCCGCCTTGCATAATCCTTGGGTGTTAGGTGTTTTTCTGAACGGTTCCTCGACTTGAGGTGCCGGTTGCTGTTGCTGTTGCTGTACAGGCTGCACGGGCTGTATGGGCTGCACGGGCTGTACGGGCTGCACGGGCTGCGTTACGGTTTGCATGCCTCTGAGCCTATCCTGTATCCTCTGTTGGAGGACCAACTGCTGCCGCTGGATGTCCTGAAACATTTGCACGAACTGTTCCTGTTGCTGGAACAGCGAATCCCGGAGTCCCGGGTCCTGCGGCCTGGCCTCGAGCGCCTGCTGCACCTGCTGCAGCTGCACTTGGATCTGGTTCTGCTGGAATTGCAGTTGCTGCTGTTCGAGCTGTTCGGGGAAAATTTCCGTGAGGAAAGGCCTCTGTTGCTGCTCCTGTTGGGTCCGGACCGCCACAGCGGCCAGCAGCAAGACCAGCGATAACGCGATCGGGATTCGCGTCATGTTGCGATTCGAATGTGCGGACGTCTACTGAAGACTGAACACCGCGCACAGTCGCGTACGGACGGATGACGGCGACGATGATGCGGTGATGAGCCCGCCGTGGTTCACGTGGGTCGATCGGCGGTCGTCCAAGGTCACGGCGCCCATGCAGTGCGAGTCGAGTCTTACAATATTATATATGCAAAAAACTATATAGAGGTATATAAATGCTCTTTTCGAGAGCGTATACTGTTGTGCGTTTGTTGCGAATTTTTAAATGTTGCCAAAAATCAAACCGGTAACCGACACGATATATGTAAATAGCTGGTACAGTAAAGTGATTTATATAAGTACTTGCCGATCCTTTTTTTACGGTATAATATTGTATTATATCTACGTAACATGGAAAAACCTACGAACAACACCGTTTGTAACGCGGCAAAACTGACCTTGAGATAATAATTTTTCACTATCATAATATATATCCGTAATAAATTACCGTAAATATACTATATAGTATATACGTATATTTACCTATTGAGCACGCACACGTCGCACACCCCTATTTTTACTTTTACAGTTATTCAAATTCTGATTTTTAGAAATTTTAAACACCATATTTTCATACCATTTGGTCCTTAAAACTTAATTAATAAGAAATGTTAGAAATGATAGATAAAAACTTTTTTTTCAAATACGTAACCGACTTTTGTCTGGAAATTGTTAAACAAATACCTAGTCATACAAAATTCTAATGAGTACTTAGTTTCTGAGTTATTTAAATGGACTAGCATAATATAGGTAATAAGGATAATAGTCCAAAAAATGGTTTGACGAAAGTATGAAATAACTGTAATATTAAATCTATAGCAGTATTTTTTATGTGCAAACATTTTTTAAATATAATAAAATTAAATACAAATATTTTCATCAATACCCCTTGTCTATTAAACCTAGTATTATGTATAAAGTTAAATAATTTAAAAACTACTCGTTCAAATTATTTTGAGATAGATACATCAACGTTTACCTAATTAAAAATTATCTACCTAATTATTGATGAAACAGGTCTAATTTGAAAAAAATTATAGCAGGTATCACCACAGGATACTCTTATTAAGCAGTACCTAAGTAAAAAACATAATTTTCTATTTGAAAATATATGATCGTTAATAGAATTTTTTAAAATCCAAGAGATCAATATTATTCAAATTCATTATTGAAGGAAAATTGAGGAGGTTGAGGGTGAGCGTATTCGGAAAATCATCCTGTATTATATATCAATATCTCATTATATTACATCATATTAGGTTGAAAACTATTCGATATGTTAAAAGATTTGGAGGCATTTTTTTTCTGATAATTATACTATTACATAGGTATTGTCTATTAGTTTTATCTATACATACTGTTGTTACATAGTTACATTAAAATATTATTGATTCTAGCGTAGACTGATTGAAAAATATAATACTGTATACATATACAGTATACACCTATGTTCGACGAAAATTTTTAGGTTTTCCTCTTATTTGATTTTTCTAAGAAATATTTAAATACACAATAAGTTAAAGTTTAACTATTCAAATCAAAAACAATCCTATCCAAAAAGTTGCACCTATTTTAACTGCCTATTACTGTGTGTGTTTAATATTTTATATTTAAGTGAATATGTTTACATATATTTCAACTACCTATATTTTTTATTTTTGTTACATTAAATAATAAAATGAGAATTCATAATTTTACATTTAAAAAATATTAAAAAAATGTTTTATTATTATTTATTTTCAAGTCTAAACGAATTAAGAAATGATAATATTTAGTATAATTTTTGTGAAAACTATTTCACATAAAAATTGCGATGAAGAAAAATGCCGATCAGCAAAAGCCAAAAATGAATATCTATAGAATTATAATTTTTTGTACTCCATAAATCATAAAAATTTATTTTATTTGTAATTTGTAATTTTGTTTTTAATATAATTTTTTTTTTTTTTGTACCATCGATATATCTATATCTATGATAGCTCATAGGCTATAATAGTTGATTTCGCAATCTATATAAAAAAGCTACAGTAGGTATATTAAAGTAGAGTATTAACTCATATTTTTACTCTACATACAAAACGTATATATTGTATTTAAATATTTACATATTTTATACCAATGATGTCTTCTAGGTATTTTTTTTGTTGTATCAATCGTCAAGGTCTTATTTAATAATATAATGATTCATTTAGATTTCTTGGATCTGTATAGGCGATTATTTTAAAACGACAAATCCTCAAGATTGTGCAATAATATAATAGTGCAGATGGTACCATATGTCGGCGATACCTCTATATATGACCATTATATTATTATAGTTTGATAACATATTATTATAATATATACACCTCATATAATAGGCGTAGTATATTATTGATACTTATTGTTGTACTCGATAACATCTATATATTCTTATACGATTATATAATATGATACAGGTATATACAGACTCGCCTACGTGTTGGCGCGTATTGACATTTGTCAAAGCCAGATATACCCTAGCCGACCTAGCTATTATAAATATGTAGAAGACCGTGTAAGATATATTTGCATGATTCAAGTGCATAATAATAATATATTAAGTTTAATTAAAAGTCAAAATGACAATAGACGATGCAAATTTTACAATAGGCTTATATATAATATGTATACGTATAGTCGTTTACAGTAAGTACCTATACAGAATACATATATACACCCGGCTGTGATAAATATATACAACGTGATTCACTGGGCTAAGGTCGCGGTTACCATATAGTATAATAATTGTTAATTATTATTATAGTATCACTTGCCAATTAGTATACATATATAGCAAGATACCTAACATAATCTGTGTTCGCACAGCACTTGTGCATTATTATAATAATAAATAATATATTATAGGTACCTACGTAGGTACTTACTATATATAGTATATACAATGATATCAGATATATTTTGAAGTTATTTCAATAGTTGAATAAATATGCATATGTATATGTGTGTAAGAAAGAGAGCGTGTGTGTGTAACCTACACACGCATATTATATCGGATATATGTGTATAGAATATTTATTTATATATATGTATGTATATACACAATAATATTATAACATCAACGTATTGTATCAGATACAATATGTGTGTATTAGAAATGTTTTCTAGCCTGTTGAGAGGTTGTACACATATGTATAATATATATTATATATACTATACCTTCATACTTCTATCATTGTTGTACATACGTTCAGGGATTTCGGTCTGCGATTTTTTTAAGTATCTACCTGTACCACCTATATGTGAAACATTTCCACGGCCTTTGTTTTTTGTTTTATTAGGTGTTGTTCATTAGTCTCAATGCTATGCGTCGACCTATAGTGGCAATAAATAAACAAAATAACACATCGTCTAACCGTGAACGTTAATTATTATTGCGTACAATTATAAAGACGCCTCGGCCATACAATGATATTCGTAATAGGTAATATCGGGAGGCGACGATGACGATGATCTCGAAACCTTGTTACAAATTTACAATAGCTTGCAATAGTCTGTATAGAATAACTATTATTACTATTATTTAAGTATCGATCTATGGTGTACAGCATTATGATTATTTAGAACACGGGTCCTTAGATTTTAAATTTCGACGCCGGGTATATATTAGGTATAATCAAATGTGTGCGTGTTAATAATAATAATAAAAAAAAATAACTTGAGTTAGTTTAATTGAATCAACGTAATGAACGTTGAGTTATATGTAAGCTAATAGTTAACAAACAATATAATTAACTCTGAAAATTAAAAGTTAATATGGATAAACATACTAACTTAACACGTAATTAAAAAATACTTAATTATTTTAATTTTAATTATTACCTATATAAATTTACAAAAAGTAAAATACATCCTAGGTGTTAAGTAAACTATTTCTTCTTAATGTTTATTATTATATATAGCTAAATTACGCGTAAATGTCAAATAAATATCAAAAAATATTTATTTATTTAATTAAATTAAAAATAATTATTTATCAATCTTAACTTTACAGTTACTTGAATTAGTTAGTTGAATTACCTATGTATAAACATGATTATTTTTCAAATTACCTATAATTGATAAATAATAAGTTTAAAGTTATAGTAAATAATTTTACTGTTTTAATCAACTTAATCTTTTAGGCAATGTACTACTATAGACTACTAGACGAGTAGTAATACCTAATTATTATCATATTTGTGTTTTGTGTATAATAATTTATTTTGAGTAGATATATATAGCTATACCCAGTAGTATTGATTTTAGAATATTATATTATAGGTATTCAAAAATCAATACTATAGTACCTAGTTATTATAGATATTTTGTTGGAAACGGAATTATATATCTTGCCAATTTAAATGCAAATACCTACCAATAAATTCGTGTTAGAAATATAACTAATAACTATTACTATTACTGATTATTATCAGCTGCAATGCATCTATCTATTGTTTTTTCATTATGATTTTTGATATTTTTTACACAAAAACCAGACATATACCTAAGCTTAAAAAAAAAAAAACAATACAATGATATCGCGTTAATATGCGTCATAAAAAAATAGTAACAATACACATAGCCATAATAAGTATAGAGATAGTAAACAAATTACGAAAAAAAAATTTATAACCATAACTATTAAATAAGAAGTTTAAAGGTGAGAAATAATAATGACGGAATAATAGTTGTTTGTGTATAGGTAATATAACAAAGAGGAAAAATGATAAAGCGGTATGGAATGGTGTTGTTAAACTAACAGGAACTCTATCACATTATTCGAGTTATTTTTGTTTTAAAGTACCTTTACTTAAAATCAGTAGTATAATCTATGTAGGTAAATATAGATTATAAAAGGATGAGATTCATAAAACAATTTTTTACATTCACTTGCTTACCAATAACTTCGCAATGCCATTATGGATTATCATGATTCATGAGTTCATGACATTCCTATATTAGTCAATAATTTCTGTAACATAGGTATAGGTAAAAATGTAATACAATAATACCTATATACAATATACTTATATACATAAATAATTAATAATGTTAGGTATTTCATTTATTATATGTATACCTATATAATCGTTTGCGCATAAGAAAAACACAAAATCATGATTAAAAATTCTCTATATTATAATATATTATAATTCGACTTACCAAAAATTTTCAAACGCCTTTACATTTAACATTTAAATAACTATAAACAGTTATATATATTGTATAAGCACAAAATTAAAGGGATAGCATCTGCTATAAACAAACAATTAAAATTTAAAATAAAAAAATTAACTCAAGAGTAATCATTATCTATATTATCTACCTAATAAACTATTTATATAGTTATTGAAATTTTAAATGTAAAGCTGTTTGAAAATTGGTAACTCATATTAGGTATAATATATTTCACATGAAGAATTTTTAATAATTCTGTGTTTTTCAACTTTTGTTCTTATGTGTATACGATTATATACATAGAATAAATAAAATAACACTATCTAATTACTTATAGTAATAATATTATCTAAAGTGTCTTACTTTTCTGTCTTTTCTTTGACAAATGGCTTTTAAAATTACAGTCTAAACATGTTCGTGTTACATTGGTCCATTTAAAAATGAAAATATCGATAAAAGTTCACGAGTTACCTAGATCAGGGGTCTTCAACCCACGGTCCTCCCTGTCATAATATGCGGCCCGCGATCACATTTGAAATTTAGCATGTTTATATTTTCTATTTCGAAAAAATTAGTTAACTAAAACTGAATTTTTGTACAATAAACATGTTTTTACTACGAATGAGGCCCTCAAGATTTTTGAAAAATAATATGTGACCCGCTGCAAAAAAAGGTTGAAGACCCTTGTCCTAGATAATTACCTTTAAGTTTGATAATATGTAAATTGACTAATATTAAAGCCAACAGCAAAAAATTAATTCCATTGAACGAAAATTTGCTATATTGTATGTATGTAAGACGGAGACAACACATGCGGATATGGCGTCATCTTAACATTATGTCGAATGCCTACAATACACATTCTGATATTCATACCTTTTATTATATACATAATGTATTTAAATAAAATAGTATAATATTTTATATTTAATTCAGTTTGTATATTAATCGACAATTAAAAAATGTCGAAGGTGTTAAATGTGGGAGAAACTGGTGTAGGGACCTACCTACATAACTTAACCTAAAACTAATCGTATGAATAAAAGTTTAATAACAATTTATGTTATAATTTTTGTTAGGTTCATATTATGTAGGTAAATGCATATTTCTAACAATTTTAGTGCGAAAGTCCTAAACCCTAACTATAGAATAATCTATAAACGTTGAAAGTCAAAAGTTGTTAATATTGTGTAATAATATAGGTATCTATCATCAAACCAATTGCCAATTTTATTTTTAGGTATTTTATTTATTAAATAGAGTTTGTTTAGTGCAAGAAATAATGCTTTTTGATTTTTTTATATCAAACCAAATTTCAAAAATATAATTTATAAAATATAGAGAACAATAATGTAAGCATCCTGTATACATATTTGGAAGATATAGGCGATATAGCTTCCAAGCGTTAGGTTAGGTAATATATAAACATATTATTAAACTATATGTACGTAATACCATTGATTTTCCAATATAGTATACTTATAGTACATTATGAAATCAATGGTAATACGCCCATTAATATGCATTATAATTTACAGCTAGTGGAATTGTGGTATTTCATATCAAATACATAGTAGTAGTTGAAATTAAAATGTAAATTTCAGGTGGACCGACAACGCGACAAGACACAAATACACGATTACATAATATAGTGTTAAAGACTAAAGTAACGGCTTTATCTCAGAAACTAAATTTAGCTTTGACCACTTTTTGTTGACGTTTTTTCGAATAAAGAATGTAGATGCATTTATGTAAATAATTACAATACCTATTCATTATATAGACTCGAATTTGATACCTATATGTAATACGTATAGATGTATTAATATATGTAAATGTATTATGTAACTATAATGTCTATTGAACATTCAGGGGTGGATTTAGGTATATAATGGCCCGTGAACTGTGTTGGGGGTTCCTCTTATGCATAAGCAAGAAAATATATTTTTTTATTTATTAAAATATCATAAAATTGTGAACTGTGGTGACCCCGAATTTGTGGGAGCCCTTGGACTGCGGCTCACTCAGCTCTCCCCTAAATCCGGCACTGTGAACATTTAAAAAAAAATTATTCATAAAATAAATAGGTACAATGTATTTCTTATCAGACGTACTATTATATAGGAGCGTAGAGCATACTATATTATTGTAACATTATTATTACCATTTTCAAAATTTAAAACGCATTAATTCGTTAATGGGTAAATGGTAGATCCATAATTTAGCGCGTTAATTAATAATTTTATTTTTTAATGAAAAATTCAATAAATGCAAAAGGGTGAATGTAAGTTCCTACACGAGACCTAGCAGGTAAACAAAATACATATTATGTTAGTTCCTATACGATAGAATAAGGTACATACGTAAGTTCCTACACAGTAAAAAACAGGTACATGTGTAA
>VUJU01005793.1:2145-12466 GCA_009835225.1 Aphis craccivora
ATTATTCTATTTTTGTTATTGACAGAAGTGGAAATGGATAAAAGTCGTATGTGGTGTCCAAAACCGGGATGTGAAACTGTTTGCAATGTAGGTGATCGTTCACGACCACATAGTGTAATATGTCCTACATGTCAAATCGAATTTTGCTCTGGATGTCGAGCAACATGGCATCCTGGAAAACCATGCCCTCCTCCTACTACACATGACATGCCTACTTTCGATTCAGATTTAATTAAATGTTGTCCCATGTGTAGTGTACCCATTGAAAAGGATGAAGGCTGTGCTCAAATGTTATGTAAAAGATGTAAACACGTCTTTTGTTGGTATTGTCTTGCTTCTTTAGATGTAAGTTGAGTAATTATAATATGCGTGATTAAAGTTTTTTTTTTCACAATTCAATTATTACCTTTTTGTATTTCAGGATGATTTTCTTTTAAGACATTATGACAAAGGCCCGTGTAAAAATAAATTGGGTCATTCAAGAGCTTCCGTGATATGGCATCGTACCCAAGTGATTGGTATATTTGCAGGCTTTGGTATACTGCTACTTGTTGCTAGTCCTTTGTTATTACTAGCTGCTCCGTGTATAGTTTGTTGTAAATGTCGGGTATGTACTAGTGGATCAAAATTAGATGACCCTGATGATGATATAATAGATGAACCAAATTGACCCAGTTAAGTATGCATCATCAAATAAATGAATTTTGTTTTTGTATTAAATGTTATGAATTGATTAATCAATAATCATGCAATAATCGTTCATTAACAATATGCCACCTAGTCATCAAGTTTATTTACAGTGTAATGTATTAGTTGTATTAATATATTTACTATCTATTTTGTATCACAGACAAAATTCACCTTACTAGTAGGTATGACTAATAAATAATAATATATTATTAAAAAATATTAAGTATTTTTTTTATGTCTTTTCACTTGCTTAACTGTTTAAAATCTAAAAGTTGTGTACCTAGTACCTACACATGATTTCTAAATATAAAATAATTATACAATTTGTAGTCAATTTAACTAAACATACATCTATATTCTATATGTATTTCTAAAAAATAGTATATACATATAGATATATTATTGACCTTAAAATGTTATATTCAGATTAATAAATTGATATAAATGATAAAAAAATGCTCTTATAAAAGTTTAAATTTATCTTTACTTTCCTATTTCCAATTGACACATATTGTGTTTCTAAAGTATAGTATTTAATATATTATATTATATAATCGATTAAAACTACCCAAAATAATTTCAATTATTTAGTTTATAAATTTCCAATAGACAATTTTAGGTTGTATTTTAATTTAATGACAAAAAAAATTTTAATTACTTGTTTTGAAAACTATTTTATAAATAATTGATACTTTATAAAGTGAATTAGATGTTTTATTAATTTAAAATGGATTTTTTAATAAATTATTATCTTATTTAGAAAAATCACATTTATAAATCATTAATATTAGCTTTGTTGAAAACATAAATAACACTAATTTGTTATTAAAAAAATATATTATTAAAATTTAGATATTTCTTAAATATGATAATTATTAACTAATGGTGAAGACAATACAAAATTAATAAACCTAATTATTGCAAGATATTGTTTTTTTTTAATTATAGCTAATACATAAAAATGTACATTATGCAAATAAATATTTAAAACACTTTTAATAAAATTGGACAATTTTAACAGAACAAACAAAACATTTGTAAAAATATTATTTGTTTGCATTTATTCAGTTTTTGGTCGAAATTTAATTTTTTTTGTATTATGGACTATGATCAATAATTAATAAATCTAGAGAATATCTTTTCGTCTATTCTTATATTATTATCAAAAAATTAAATTTAAATATTTTATTATCTAGTAATTTAGTACATTATTTTGTTGATAAAAATTGATAACTATTATATATAAAAAAAATGTACTGTCATTGTTAACTTAGTTAATTGAGTAAATTAATATATATAAATCATAAGTTAAATGTATTTTTTTTTTCTAGAAGAAAACTTAAATTTCATTCCATTGTTAATGCCAGTGATCAGAAATATTAAAAATTGTATTTTACTCGTATATTTTTAGTTTTTACAATGTCCTATACCCTAATTACTTTTCAATTTAACTCTTGAGTTTCGACCAATTAAATTGTTTTTTATATTGATCTCTAATGTAATATAATAAACAATATACCCAAATTATTGGATCATTGTAGTTAATATAATTTTTGTATGTATGTAAAATATGTATGTTACATTCTATAGAATTGTTAGATCTAATTATAATATATGTGATTAGTTAATGTTATTATATACATAATTATGTATATTGTTTAGATTAATTTGTTTCCGTTTTAACGCTGTGATAATATTTAAAAAAATATATTTATGTATAAATATATTGTATTGAAATACATACCGGTCAACTGTATAATGATCACATAAAGTGCTGTATTTAAATTTGCATTATTAAAATATTGTGCTTGTAAAAGAATGTAATTAATATTATATCATATTTGTTTAAAAAATATATGTTAATTTTTTTAGACTTAATTTAAAAATTGTTATAAAATGGTAACTTGTGCTGCAAAATATGAACTGTAGAACAAATGTATTTATTGTTACTATTTATAGAAATCGCCAAGGTGGACTTGCATTGCTGAATGTTATTATTACAACTTCTTTTAATTATAATTACGACTATATTTCTATGTATAATTAATAGAATATGGACAGATGGATTTCATAAATCACCCTAATTATAATATATGATCTACTTATTTACTTATTTACCTTTTTACTAGTTTAGAAGACTTCTAAATGGAAGTCATAAATATTATCATTTTTAATTTTGATTAAGCAACTTTATAAATTCTTTAAATCTATTTATTGTTATATTCTGTGGTATTACCTATGTAGGTAATTTTATTAATCAATACCTAATATTCCTATAAGTGCATATTTGTGTGATACAATGTTGACAGTCTGTTTAATTATGTAGTTTTTAATACTGTGCTTACATAAATATTTTACAAAAGCGAGTTTTAATAGTAATAATAAAATTACAATAGCATTTTTATTGCAACTTGATTGGAGTCATAATAACGCTGTGTGAGTAGACGAGAAGTGAACATTATTACTTACCTAGTGGTTTTTTTTATATCAACCTTTACAATTTGTTAGTGAAATCTAAGTGATTCCAAATTGTTATTTTTATTTTTAACAACGACTAAATTAGGTAAAATATTGTCTATATTCTTCCAATTGATTTAGCTAGTATAGGTAATGGATTTATTGATCAATGGGAATTTTTTGTTCTTTTATATACATCCAACAATTATAGTTTATTTATTTACAATTATCATCTGAAGAAGCAATAAGTAATAAGCACTATATTTATTATTTGTTGTAGGTAAGTACAACAATATATTTTGATGTTAATTTTTTAAATACCTACCATCAAAATATTTTCATATTATTGAAGTGTTATTTAATTAAAATTATCAAGTCTTAAGTATTTTTTAAGTAAAAACTAAATATAATCTCTATTATTAAATAATAAATAGTTTGTGAAAATGAAAATGTATCAAGAATTGGTATTTTAAGAACATTCCCTCTTTCCAAATTATTAAAAACATCTTTCCTCCTCCTATATCTAATAACAACCAGAAACTAATCGGAGTTGAAAATTCAAGCACTTTTATACAGTTATACTGCCCCAAAAATTGATGACAGACACAAAAACATAATAATAATAAAAATAAATACTACATAAAACCAATACATTCATCACGTAGAATCTAAAAGGTTTTAAGTGGATAACAGAGTAAGGGTGATACATCGAATCCCGGAAAAAAGAACAATTTTTAATATTAATAATTCATCATAAAAATTGATATATATCTAGTTTAGCACCCCTTCGAAATTTTGTTTTTTTTTTTAAACCTGTGTATTTCAAAGTTTTAAAAATTATAGTGCCAAAAGTATTTCCGAAAATTATTAGTTTTAAAGTTATAGCCTACTAAGTAGGTACCTACTAAGTTCACGATTTTCGGTGTCTTACTCATGTGCAAAACGCATGCTAATGGAAAAGATAATCGAAAATTATTACCAACCGTTGTTAGCAAAATAATTATGGGCATCGTTTTTTAGCCCTGTGACCTACCTCAAGCGGTGTTGCATAGCAAATCGAAGGATATTTTCGTTTTGAATGTCCGAGCGAATGCCATACTAAGTGTTTATACTATAATGTATCACTCAGCAAGCTATTTTACTGGAAATACGAAAGCACCACACTAAGTTCAGTGTTTCACTAAAATTCTCATTTGTAATTAATAATTAATATCTGTGGGAGGTTAGGTTTTTTAAAAACTATTTTTTTTTTGTCATTGGTCTTTTTTACCGATTAGGTACCGATATATCACCCAAACCGCTCCCTCTTAAATATATCACCGGTCTGGGGCGTTGTTTCCTTTTTTTTTTTAATAGCTATCGAAGTGGCACATTGTAAAATCAGAAATTACTGCTTTAATACAAATAGACACGCAGATAAACTGTTTGTATACATACTATTTTCCAGTAGGTGGTACCTAATATAGGTATCTATTGTCTGCATAAAGAAATTCATTAAATTAATTAGGTATTTACATTTCAAATGAAAACTTTTTGCTTACCTACCAATCAAGTATCAGTTTATGTAGAATGTAGCATATTTAGTGAGAAGCAACCTTTAATAACCTGTTTAGGCAGATGTCAAATAGGTAAGGTATACCAATATAGGTGTTTAAAAAACATTGTATGCTCTATATTTCGTGTTAAATATTATGATGTATGTATAAAATCAAATATTACTACAGGAGTAAAATTATAATATATAGGTAGGTATATTCTTTAAGGACTAAGGTAATAAATAACTTAACTGGTGGATACTAACAACAATGTTAATCAATAATCCTGGAAGTTTTTCTCATTTATACTTTTCAATTAATTAGCCGCCTAGTGTCATTGTTTATCATTACAATTCATATAGGTAGGTAGTTTTAAAAAAAATAAGGAAAATAGTTATTTATTTTTATTTTCATTCAAAACAGTGTTAGGTATTTACAGTTGATTCGTATTATTTGTATTGGCTGTTTGTACCAGCGATATAGGTTTTCGTTGATTACCTATTTATATTATTGTAAGCCTATACCATAGAACATTGTTCTATGACTATATGAGTATCATTTACAAATATTAATAGGTATAATAATATTTCTACGTTCAGTAACTACACTGGGATCAGTCCACAAACTATAGAACAGTCAACAGATAATATAATATATTAGGTATTAATTAACTAAGTGTTAGTTGGCTTACCTATAACATATTTTTAAAACGGTCTGAGATAGAGGCGTTTTTCTTGCGTGACTCGCGTCACACGATAATAATTAAATATTTCAGTGTATATAGTGTGTACCTATATAGGTAGTATTAGGTACCTATAATCTATTATATGGACTTTTAGATAAGTATTAGTAATAGGTAAACGTACATAAAAATTTTTGGTGTTCAATTATATTATAGTTTATCAATTTGCTGTCAAAATGAATGTTTAAAATTTTTTTTTTTATTTTACTATTTAATTTATACTGAAATATTTAATACAATTATATACGTTGTATATATCAGCTATTGCTCTGTTTCTGTCTCATGTATATACATTAGGAATTGAAAATTGTATGCTACAAAAGGACTTTAAGTTAGTGGTGGTACATAACTATTTATTGTTTTACATTTTATGAGATATCCATTGATAACATTTATTTGATTTTAATAGGCTCCAACGCTTCGTCAGACCTTATACTCATCAGTCATCAGTCATCATTCACTGCAGCTGAATGTTTGGTCGTCACTTTTATATCTACAGCTGGTTTCTACATACCTACTCAATTATTATAGACAAGGGGGACGGTCAGTCTATTAGTACAAGGTCTATTGTTTATGAATTATGACTATACCGATGCAATCAATATTTAATGAAATTATTAATTCATTGTTGTAAATAACTTATATAATGAGTCATAACTACTGATATATATATTTGTTCCATGGGCGTATCTCGAGCGATTTTTATAGGGGGGGGGCATTATTTTATGTCGATGTACCGTATACTTAAAGATATACATAGAGACTAAATATACCTAATAAATACATTTTGATTAATCAATTCGTTTTTATTTCCATAGTTAATCTTTTTAAAATATTATATTTTTCAGTTTTCTTGAAAAATAATTCCTACAAAATAAAATGCCTTTTTATTATATATTTCAAATAAATTAATAAAATATCAAGGGGGCAGTTGCTCCCTTTCGCCACCCCTCAAGTTTACGCCTATGTTTGTTTTTTATCTATTTATAAAAAATAATACTGGGCCCACTAAGTCACATGTACATAGTGCATATATTTATTTTTTGGATTTATAGGAGATAAGACTGATACATATGAACTATGATGTGGTCAATAATGGATAATCCCTTTTAATAATCTCATAGTCATTGGTTATAACATGTAATAGTGTAACGTCATAAAGTCGGTAATCATTTTTCAACAATAAATTTTCTCTTAGAAGTTGATATAAAATTAAAATGTTGTAACTTACAGGCTATAGGTAATGTAATATATTGTGTTATCTAATATAATTAATTATGAACAAAATAAAAAGTGATATTTTTCATAATAGATTTTGTTTTTATCACAATCATAGTGTGTACTTAAAATAGGAACTGTATAATTGAATAGTTTGTAGTCTATATATTATATATTTATATAGACTCATTTAAATTGATATGTAAATTTCATATACCTAGAACTTATCTGCTAATAGCATTGAATTTATAATATTTATAATATTATAAATTATGATTATCTATTATGCAGTATATATACTACAGTCTACAGGCAAATATTTTAGTAGGTAGATACCTACCTCAGTGGCGTAACTGAGGGCCCGCAGACCCCTTTTTGTGGGGGAGGAGGAGGGCTACGGTAATTTTAGGCCTTTGGTTATAGGGTTATATTTGGTAAAAAAATATTTTAGGGTCCAATTTTTTATTTTTTGTGGGGGGGGCCCGAATTTTTTGTTACGCTACTGACCTACCTATTGTGTAGAACATACGCTATTACACATAAATATGCATAATATTTTTACTTAATTTGATTACTTTTAAATGGGTAGTCCAATATTTGTTTAATTTTTAGATTTAAAGTAAAATAAAATAAAATACTAGAACGTTCCCTACCCTTTATTAATGTTTTATGTTGATATCAGTGGAGTAATAACTAGGACTACTCTGTGGGGGGTGATATAGATATTTTTCATTTGTAAAAAAAAAAAAACATGTATAGGACAGGTATCTCACAAATTATAATTCATTATGTTATATAAAAACAAAGGTCTAGGGGCGAAATATCACCTACATCACCTCACGTAGTTACACCACTGGTTGATATCCATCTACATTCAGACATTCTACATATTTAAAATGTTGTAATATAGTAATTAGTTAAATACTTAAATTATAATATAGTAACCTATTAGTTATTAGTTTTAAATTTTAACTATAAATTAATGCTTGGAAGTTGTAGGAGTTAAATATTTGTATATTGTTCTGTATGCTCTAGATGTATAACAGTCCTTAGTATCCTACCAAGAAATTCGAGCTATTATACAATAATGAGTTTAAAAATTTTAAATGCATATTTTTATACATCGTACATTTTAGAAAAAGGGGATATTTCAGTGATTTTCAAACGTAGGTACTAGGTATAGGTACATTTGATATTTTCTAAAAATAATTGATGTTTTTGTCAAAATGTCAACTGGTTTTTAAATATTAACCACGATTATTTACCATATCTTATAAACATTTTTTTTTTGTACTTAAATTATTGTGCAGCATAAGATGTTTTATTTTTTCAAGTTTTTTCGTGCATATTTTGATTTTATAACTCCAATAACTTATAAACCGTAGTTATAACTCATTAATAATAATCAAAAATTCATAAAAAAATGAAGTTCGTTAAAGAAGTCGTGCCAGGTGATAATTTACTGTGCAAAAAAATGATGGTTATTTTGGTATTGATATAAATTCGCTTATTAGTCGTTTGTCACTGTCCATTACCTCATGTAGAGTGTAGAAGTAATAGGTATGGGTTACTTATTTGCAAAAGTGTTATATTACAATTTACAGTATCTATTATACTTGTTATTCTCAAAACTATGTGAATGTTTACAAAAAAAATTATTTTAATTTTTAATTTATAAAATAGACCTATATAGGCTATATTAGACAACTCGTGATCCATTTTTAAATGACTAATGAGAGTAAGTAACCAGCTTGGTATTAGATATTTGGTAGTTTATTAATACCATACATAAACGAAGAAAATATTCATATAGAAACGTCTTTTCGGGAAAAGAATTGCAAGGACTAGAGCCCTACATAAAGGAAAGATATTTCAAAGAATGATAAAATAAACTCAATAAAGCAATGCTATTATCCTTTTACCACAAACAAAATATTTTTAAATTATATTTTTAAAAAGAGATTTAACTTGATAAAGTATGGAACAGTAAAATAATTACTACAATTTTCAATTTACATATTGTTTATGCACCAAAATAATAATTGTTGATTTAATGAATGTTAGAATGTCATTCCGTTTTTAGTTTAAAAATAAAAATCATTTCTATAATTATTTTGTATTTAAGATTTTCAGTTTTCACAATCCATACATCATTACGCATAGTAAATAAGTTATTCACAATGTATGTGTTACGCTTTTGCTGTAGTGTTTATTATTTTCATTTTACAGATATTTACCATACGATTTCGTCTGAAACATCTGTTTCAGCTATCAAAAAAATATCATTCACATTTCAAATAAATAATATCCATACTATTTAAAAAAATATAAACACTACTAGTCTAGTTACTATAATCTATACATTTTAACACACTGACAATTTTTTTTTAACCATACGAAGATAAATTGTTGTACCACCCATTGTATATTTTATTCACCCACTACTGTGAGGTTTTCACCACTCAAGACACAACATACCATGATTTCAACTTTCAAGGCAAATTTATTCAACTGAAAATTCTTACTATAACTATACTTTAATAAAAACAATTTTTCATAATTATTTAAATACAGTTATTATTAGGGCTCGGATTTTAAAGCATACTTATTATGCTTATTTTTTTATATATTAGATAAAAATTTAATTCGTATACATTAATTAATTGTTTCATGTCATTCTGAATCTAAATAAATCAATTTATTTTTACTTTTTTTTAAATTAATGTTTTTTTTTTGCTTTTTTACAATTATTTCAATTGTTGTATTTTTATGTTTATTATGCTATTTTAACAAAAAAATTTAAGAAATGTAAAAACCCAGAATGCGGACTAAATGGTTATATTGAATTGTTATTATTTTCGTTATTGGTTTGTTTATTAAATGTATTCAACATACCTATAGATTATCGATTTACATACAACCTGCTAGTACCTACCTATAGACCAGCATGCCTTTAACATCGATATTGACAATTTCAAAATTTAAAACAATCGTGTGATTTTTTAGTTGCTTATTAATTATTATGCTTTAAAATCCGAGCCCTAGTTATTATTAAATAGTTTTAATCATCATTCACTATTATTAATAATAAATAAACAAATATTTTATAATATATACCTGATGATTCATTTAATTTTATACACTTATTAATTATTATTATTTCAATTACATTTTTGAAGATGAAATATAATAATACATGCATATACAAAGTTAATATAATATCCCCACAAATAGTTTTAAAATACCTCATAAAATAACTAAAATCGTTATTATTTATTTTAATATTAAATTTCGTCAAATTTTGAACTATAAATTTAAACGCGTATAAAACAAAAAATTACATTTGTTAAGTACATCATTTTAATATTTTTTAACTGCTTAAAAATAAAAATGTATGTGGGATCTTTTAGTAACTATTTTTTTTTTTAATCTTATTAACAGAGTATAAACATATTAATCCATTTTAACATTTAAAATGCCTACCTATGTGCAAATAGGTAGTTAAAATTTGTCGAAGTATTTTGAACACTTTTTTATTGAGTATATAAAATGATAATTATTTAAGTAACTATGAAATGTTTGAATTTGTATTATATACGTAGGTAGGTAGCTATATACACATATATATCAGATTTGGTATATTATTATAATTTATATACATAATCAGTCAGGGACGCCC
>VUJU01005794.1:0-12466 GCA_009835225.1 Aphis craccivora
ATCCTTTTTATTTTTATTTATTACCTACATAATATATAATTAAAGTATCTGAAATCATGATAACATATTTTCATAGACTACTATTATGTAAGCGTTTTATGTGTAGATATAGTTATTAATTAATGATTATATTAGAACATATACAGTATAGGTAGACGCAGGCAGGTAGGCTAAATTTTCTTCCATTCATAAGGAATTTCAAATAAAATCATGTAGAGTGAAATATGAACGTTAATTATTATCGTAATCATTATTAAAATACCGACACGACAATGCTTTTCTAATTTCTATAATAGCCATTTTATGTCCAAACTAACAATATACTGTAATCAAATTGTTTGAAATTAGGTCATTGTACTATCATAATACCTAATCATGCATGCATAATAATATATAATATGATATTACCTATTATAATTAACTTTTGATCCAGGTTATACTAATTTGGACGTTGGCAAAGTGCGATTTAGAGGGAATTAAATAGACACATTAACGTACACCTAAAAGGGAGAAAGTTATTTGTCTTTTCCTCATAGTGAAGGAAAATTCCAATTATTTTGAAACACCATTAAAATAATAAGTACCCTTCACTGCAGCGTTCTGTGAAACACTTATTTTAATTAAACGTATTCGATTTCATAAGTCGTTCTTTTATAAACCATTATAAGAAAAAAAACATTTATTTCACATTTTGGGGATAGCATATAATAATTAATATGGTGATTGACGATACCAAAAATAAATTAATAAATCTATTCTAGGACAAAACGAATCTTAGTAACCTATGAATAAGTTACATATCAAGATTCAAGATGTAACAGTGACAAAAGAGTACATATTATCAACTAAATATAAAAAAAAACCTTAAAATTAAAATTTTAACAAAATATATAATTCTATCGTATAACACGCCTGTAACGTGACACCAAATAAATTGTGTACACATGAGCAAACGATATCTTTATAAATAGAGATATAGGTAAATAATAAATATAATATCACACCGTTGTACCAAACTACGCCAATTATAATATTTTTAATATGCAAATTTATCAAATATTACAACACGATCTAATATTGGATGGCTAATATAAATTTCAAAATATGTGAATAAATTATATAATATAATAATATTACACTCGTATTTATAATAAATGACAATCATAATTATATTGTATTATAAAGAAAGCTGATAAGATAAAGAATCTAAATCTTGTTTTTCTATTTTCACAAAAAAAAAATAATTTATGAAGATACGTTTTTTTATTAAGCGTAACATTTTTAATAGATTTGATTTTTTTGTTTTAACACGTAAATTGATCATATTTTCCTTATCATATATATATGACTTATATATGTATATTATATTACAGCTCATATTATTATCTATTACACCTACATGATTCACCATAAATTCAAGTTCAGAGTTTCATTGTATATAAATATTTCAGTTTCAATCAGAGATATCTCCCAGGGGTTTTAAAGACGTGAAAAGAAAAATAAAGATTTTCCTAAAATTATATTAAAACATTAATTTATAATAATAAATTATCAATACAACATTTATTTTATTTATTGTTTTTATTATATCAGTGTGTAAATTTCAAGTATTCTCTATTTTTTTTTCATTTCAGCCATGACGTTAAAACATTCTTAATAAGTTACTCGTACATAATTAATCTGAATTCAAGTAATTTCATTGATAATTTAAATCCTTTCATTTCTATCTTAAGCGAGTTATAATTAAAATATAGAGCAGAGGGGTTGAATTTGACAGATTAATCCTATGCAATCGTGAACACTGGCAATTATTTCTAAAAACCATAATTATAGGGAATATCTAAAATTCTAAAAACAATGTTTACGATACAGCTCTATTGTTTACAGGTCCGCTTAAAGAGAGTATGAGGTATAGCATAGACACAGAATGTATTTCTTACATGCAATGTTGCACTAGTTTAAAGGAGTTTAGGTGACCTGACCTGAAAAATGCTTTTTTTATTTTTAAACCAGTAAGTTTTTGACGAATTACTAAAAGTATAGTTAGAGACGCGAGTAAAATTACGAAGCACAAACCAGAAAAAAAAATTTAAAAATACGCTGCATAAAAAACAAAATTTAAGGGAACAAATAACAAAGTACACTATAAAAAATATTATGTGTCAATTTGAGTTCCACATATAATTTAAGATATTACAGAGAAAATAATTTATAATGTTATATAATAAAAGCATATATTTTTATTTAACTACAATAATAACAATTGATTTTTTAATTATTAATTCATATAAATTATAACTTATAAAATATACTTAATATTTATTTTACTTATAATGAAGATTATGTGATATAAAAAAAATACATAATTTCTTTATTCCTGGGACTCAATTTGCTTACAACTTTTTTCCCCCAAGGTACAATTAACTAAGAAAAGATATTTCAGCACAAAACCTATATACCTAACTTAGAAATTTATACCCCGAGAGTAATGTCAAAAAAAAAAAAATGTTACCCATAGTTAAATTATAATAACCATATAATCATTAAATTTTAACTATAGATATATTTTTTTAGTTCACTTGTAATTTATAAGCAAAAGATAGCTCCTAAACCCCTCTCCCTTCTCGCTGATAGAAAATTTTATCTACACAACTGGTTGAAAATTGCTCCATCAGTACAACTCTGCAATGAAAAATTATAATAATATTTTATAAGTACACTTGTAATATGATCTCATAATATTATATTTGATACTGTAGTATATTATATTAAGTAGAAGAGAGAAAAGTTTTACTAGGAAACCAATTCCGCAATTGTTGATTTGTTTATCGGACCATCCGATATTATTATACTCAGAGAAGAGTGAACTTCTATAAACTATACATGACTGCTCGCATTTTATAACCGTAGTAACTAAGTTTATTATGTCCGTTGACGTATATTTTATAACGAACGTAATATTTAAAACTTATTTGAACGACAATGATTTACCTGACTCGTTCAACGGAACGAGGTTCACATATAAATAAATCCTATAACCCGTCCGGCTGCATCAAGGATTCATTCTAGCTAGGGTCGTAGGTTATAAGTAGGCGTAACTGTGTATAATACTATAGAAAACGTGGCATTAAAGCACTTAATATTACTTGAATAAGTCCATTATTAGTTAGAAAATAATATACTCGTCCAATAATATTGTTGTTTTAATATTTCGGTTTAGGTACTAACTTCTTTCCCTCTTGACAAGAAATGACATTATTTCAATAGAGAAATTTTATTTAAATTTCCTTCGTCCATGGTTTTTTTGTATTTGTAGGTATAGATAAAGGTAAATTAAAATAAATTCATACTAAACAAAATTATGCATAATTTATATTGTGGTGCTTAAAATAAAACAATGATCTTCACGAGTTTGTCTATAACAATTAAATGGTTTCAAAAATCCTTATGTAAAATTTTAAATTACCAACACAAATATAATAAGCTAGGTTAGGAAAGGTTAGGTTTATATTAATATTTTATTTCAATATAATATTATGTATATTGTAAACTCCTGCCAATTTAACATTATGTCATAAACAGTAGAAATGAATGTCACAATTATTTTTTATTGTCTATTTAGAGTGGAACGGTGATTGTAAATATTTTACAACGGTATATTGTGCTGTTTTATTTTTTTTGTAACTTTGCCTCAAAAAAGCAAAAATAAAATTAAAAAAATATTTTTTTTTTCAACAAAACAGATTTTGTTTTAAACAATAAACATAGATACCTAAGATAATCACTAAATATTTACAATATTATTTTTTATACATAGTATAATATTATAAATATGTTGACTCCTTTAGCTATTTAGTATTTATATTTTATAGACATTTATTTTTTTTTTCATTTCTATAAAATACGATAGAAAATTACATTTATTCTCGATATAAAAAGCATGGCAATTAAATACATTAAGACTTATCATAAAAAGCTTATACTGGAATTAAAAAACAAGTTGAGCGTGAATTTACAGTATTTTTTTATAAGACGTGTTTGAAGTTTAAATAATTGAAATAAAAATTTGTTTTAAAAAAGTTGAAAATGCATAACATTTTTAGTATTCATACTGCATAGGTACTTTTTGTTTCAAAATTTTAAACAGTGTTTCATATAAATCTTGTTTACAATAATTACAAAATAAAGTCGACTATAATTCCATAAATATTTTATTACGAGCACCTAAAGTTTAATATTCAACGAAATTATACAATAATTACGAGCTACTTGATAATATTTACTCAATATTACGGAAATTTATCGAATCATATAGAATAATGTATAATAAACCTTAATAAAATATGACTAAAAAACGTGTTGACGAAGTTACTATGTTAGTGAAATTATAATCATCGTTTATTTTAGATAATCATCCAAAAAGTCCGATTAAAAATAAACAATAATATATAGTTACAAGGTTGTGGGATTAAGTGAAAATGGCGATGAAAAAAAATAAACAGCATCCACCTCAATAACATATATATTTTAATAATGTAATAATGTGTTTGTTTAATTTACGTTTTTTTTCCATAGAGTATCTCATAGTTTAATTTGCACAATACAATTTTTAAAATACTATATTTAGATTAATATTTTAAACTACCTATAGAAATTTAAAATATTCGAATTTTTTTAAAGTATTAATAAAAATTATTTTATCTAGTTTAATATTATTCTTGAAAATTTAATAAAAGTTCCCTCATAAGCGGCCTTACTTACTGAAACCAAAAATATAGACATAATATTAAGCACATTTTTTGTCGGTGTTCAAAGTTCAAAGTTTGACAAAATTAAATACTAAGTGAGGAATAACTATTGTAATTATTTAACGTTGAAAAATATTATTTGGGAACTTGATGTATTCACGTTTTTATTATATTATACTACCTATAAATAATATAATTTTCAAAATATTTGTATTAATTTTTTTCTTTTGTCAATTTATATCATGCACCTATTCAGTATTCATAGTTCACAACGTTCTACAGTAAATTGGTATTGACTAATAACAGTAATATAATATGATATAAATACTTTCTAATAAATAATAATAAAATAAATATTATGTTTTGGTAAAAATAAAATACCTAAATTACTATAATACCAATATAATTAAAGATTAAACAATAAAATATACTTACTAATACTTAATATGCTGAAAAACTGTCTCCGCTTAGAATATTTTTTTTCCGTATCCAATGCTTTATTATTAAATTTATATTCAACACATACATTGCAGTGTCCTACTCAAATACAAAGCACACTCAACCTCTAGTGTATGGCAAAACGTTACCAAGTTACTACTTTTATAAATATAATTTAGTTATCATGTGGATTCGTATACAGAAGAACAAGAATTTAATATTTTGTTAAAATTTAAAGGATAAAGCGCTCAATATAAAGCAATATATTAGGTACGTAAATTATTCATAATATATGACGTTCACCAACGCTAATTCAGTTTTTAAAATATGCACCCTTGCTAGGTGTTAACGAATTCAAGTGTTTGACAGTATAAAGGTTGATTGAATTTTCGAACCAAGTTACCCACACGCTTTTTGTCCATCGCAGGACTAATTCGATTTTAACTTAGAAGAGCTAAATTATATTCGTTATGGCACCTTGATCTCTATGGAAGACTCTCTCTCTTTCTCAGTCCTTTAGTTAGTGAATAGTTTTCCATAACTTTTAATATTAACTACTTTCTGTAATATATATTTTATCGTAAACACATCACTTATTTTAGTATTATTTTTCTAGGTAAGAGGAGTAAACGTCTTTTCTAATTGATTAACTTATGTCTGTAATAGTGTTTATTCTTTATAAAAAAGGGTAATTCCTATATCAATTTAAAATTTCAATAAGTCATACAGATATATATTAAAATATCATTAAAACGTAATTGAAAAGTACAGAGATATAATTTGTTTTGATAGTTTTATGATTCGATTATAGAAAAAAATTACCACATTTTTTATTTCAAACTATAATACAATAATACCTACAGCTATAGTACGATTAGTTAAAAATTTAATCACAGTTGAAGTAATAATAAAAAGTAATTCTATGACATTTAAAATGCGTTTTTTTTTTTTTTTTTATAAAACCAAAGAATTTTCATACTTCCCGAAACATTCTTCACCCATTGTTCTATTTTGATCCTTATAATAATAGCAAATGTCAGCTTTTTTCTTGTATTTTTTTTTTCGGTAACTTACCAAAATCTTTACGCGGTATTTACTCTTCTTTAATCCTACTCAACCGCTGTATGATATTAAGATTATATATTGTTCGGTAAGTTATCGCGATAGGTACATATCTGTAATATTACGAAAGTGACAGAAATCACTTGAAAACCACATTAAACGCTTTTCCTAAATTACTTATCTGTACAATATAAGTATATTATGATGAAACAAATAAAAGTTTTCTCTGCGAGACTGTTCACAATTATTGATTTGTGTTATTGTTTCATAAATATTAGTGTAAGTAAAATGCATTCGCATTATGTACATAAAAATATTACATATAGACTTTACGTCATAAAAATATGAAAATCGTAGTGCAGTTTTCCTATAGAAACTCGTCGTCTGCAGCAGGCATTCGCACTCGAGACACGTCTCTTCCTCTCCTGCAACCAGCACCACTTAACCGCCGGTCACGATCGCGTCATTGAATTTCAAGTACCGCTTCTATTGCAGGGGACGGATTTGATATAACATTTCGAACTCATTCCATGGTCTATCACACGGTTCCTTAACTGCTACTATATTATTATTATTATTATTATTATATATTTCGTGCTTAAATCGTCAGTTATTAGTATTTGTTTAATGTATAATGTCATATTATCATTATTATCATGATAACGGTATGGACCGTGTGTTTTTTTTTTTTTTAAGGAGTATACTTGGCGGCGGGAGCGAACGCCAGTGGCGGTGCGTTGCCGTCACCACTGTCGTCCGGCGGTCGGAACCATCCGCTGCGCAGCGAGAGCCGATCGTACGCGTCCTGCGATCTTGACCCAGTCATGGAGGAACGGAGTGAGATGGACAACAGCTGTGGCAGCATCACCGGCGGCGTCGGACCGGTGGCCGCGGCCGAGGCGGTGGCCAGCGATAGCGTCATATCCGGCGGCGGAGCGGTCGAGGCGCTCGTGTGTCCGGACAGCTAGCAACACGTGCTGGCCATCGCCAGGATATCGGTGGCCGTACAGACGGATAAACCGCCACCTAGACCTGTCAGGTCACCGCTGTGGAATACGCTCACCAACAACCCGCCGGACGAGGCAATCAGCTGACATCCGGCCCGGCCCGAACAGCTCAAGGCCATCGCGATAATAGAACCTTGAAGGGCTCACCCGTCCGCATCCTCCTCCGCCGCTCACCAATCCACCCAACGATATACGTACAAGCGTTTCCGCGGTTGTTGTATTATGCTTTATGGTTTTTGGTCATCTACATCATTATTATTATTAAACATCACGATGTAAATAACTTCATGAAGTCAAATGCCAAATATTAAATGTTTATGCGCTATATGTATGTATAGTGTTAGACACTCGTATCGTGTAGGTATATGGTATATTGTAGGAAACCGTTTGTTTGAAAATCTGAAATTAAATTAGTAGTATGTGTCCGGAAATCCGAGATTAAAATAAATAACCATTCCGGTTTAAATAATATTATAAATATAAAAACTCAAATAATCTTAACAATATCTAGAATTTAATAAAATTTTCGACGTTTAGTGTATGATACACAATAGTTTTCTCTTCAGAATCACACTGTATATATATATATACATTATATATATTTTTTTTACCTCTATACTTGTATTTCTTTTAAATGGAAATCGTCTACCCGCGGAAAATTTCAGTTTCAGTCTGATGGGCATAAACTTCAGCAAATAAACTTTTCAAACAAACAACCTAGGCCACGCCCACACACTCACACGTGTATATATGCGAACACAATATACCTATCGAAGCTGTACCCTACTCTATTTCTACCCTCAACCTCGTCTGTCCTTTACACGTCGTCATCATCGTCCAGTGCCATTATAATACTACTATTCATACACATATACGCGCGCTCACATGTATATAATTACTTTTCAAACTTTTATCGACCGTATACCGGAAATCATGTTTGTTTGCGGGGTGACGGTAACGAATCGGATAAATCCGAAAATAAACTTCAAAAAACTACGTTCAACGATCATCATTCGTTTGGACGAACGAATAAACTTATTGCTCCGTCTCTCGCTATAAAGTTTAACGTAGTACAGCCTTTGTGAGACTTGACGTTATAGGTATACATATTACGTTGGTTTTTACTTTAGTTATACATCGCATACAATAGTTTTTGAATGTAATTTTCTTTGTGACTTATAGGTGTGTTAGGTTAAGTAACTATACGTCTATAATACTAACTATATATTCCTTATTTACTAAATACATTTATCTTTTGTATATTTCAAACTTTCATAACACGGGTCCATTATTTTTACTACAATGTTATACATAATATAAAAGGTGACTAAATAATAATAATATTATTATTCGCTAATGTACTGTGATGTAATTTTACTTCGACATACGTTCAACTATAGTGTTATCAAGAGTTTCCACGTCAAAAACGTACCGTTACATTAATAGAAATTATTATTTCTGATCGTCATAGTTTATTATGTCGATGTTGCTATATTAATTTTATGTCTCCGCGTCACATCTGATTTATTTTGACGACCTCAGAGCCATACCTACCATAGAAACGCGTGTGTATAATTTCGTTGTTATGGAAGAGTACGCCATACATCCGACGAACTCTCTCACAACTTGCGAGTGCCACTCAAAAAGTCATTTTTGTCTACTAAATAAATTTAACAACAGCCTCCAAGTCTGTGTCTAAATAATAGTCTGAAATCCCAAAATGTATTAGCAAACATGTATACACCTTACCTCAAAGTAGCAGTAACTAAACTACTCTGTTGAATTGTGACATTATTTTACCCTGAAATAATAAACTACTTACTTATAAAATCGTACAAATTACATAAACTTCTATCGGTTAAATGCAATATAGAAAATACATTTGATTTTAACGAATACAAGATATGAGAAGCATTTTAAAAAACTAAACAAATTTTATACCAGAACTTAATTAATTATATATTTTTAATTAAAATCGATTAAAACGTAATAATAATTTTCTATAAAATTAAAACTTTAAGTCGTGTGAATAAATCTTTTGATGGATTAAACAGCTTTTACTGTAATATTTCACAAAAAAAAAAAAACTACAATTTATATTGATCGATAATATTATACAGTGATATATGAAAAATTTTAGAGTAACACTAATTACTCTTTTTAACATTTTTACCTAAAAAAAAATACAACGTAGTTGCACACCTATAATATTAGAATATTATTTAATAACTTCAAAATAAATTTAAAACTCACAATTTCTCTTATCTTTAGCATTATAACTCTCACATGACTATACTTTTTAAAAGTAACAAATAAAACTTTTTTTAGTTATTTATACATGTTTAATGTAACTATCTGATAGATAGTATTTTAATTTACTCTGCACATAAAAAAAACGACTATATTTTCAAAAAAAAACATTTTTTTTTTTAATTTAGAATAATAAAAATATAAATCACTATATTATAATCTATAATAGTTTTCAGTAGTACAAGTCACTGTATAATCAACGTGTATATTTTGAAGCATATGAAAATTGTAAATTTATTTGTTGCCCAGTCAAACAATTTTAATATAAGTGTGCAATTGTAAAGCATTTTTTTTTAATTTTAAACAGTCGGAAAGTGCTCAATCGTGTTTCTCCTTCTTAATTATAAATCCGATATATTATCTTTTATTAAAGTTACAATATTCGACATAGTTTCTAACCAGGACCGCCTATAAATACAATTCATTTTCTACTTAAAATTTTCTAGTCAAGAGAGGTCGCAAACACGTAACGAAAAAAGTAATATACAATTATATTGTTTTATATAGATATATCCACTCTGAAAAACTTTTAATGGTTTCGACGGAATGATATAAAAGTGTATAGTGCACTGCGCGGTGTTGGCGTTATACAACGTGGTAACTTAATCCGGCTTTGCAATGGTTTACTCGGGAGACGTGTAGGGACAAATTTATATATACGTTTGATAAATAAATTAGGGTCGAATCGAAAAATAACTGCTACCATGGTAGTTAGGATAGGCATTATAATAATATTTTTATTATTGTTATTATTAGTCTTGCCCAGGACAATTCCATATTGCAAAGCAGCCAAAAGAGGAAATTCTCCATCATCGTAACCGTGGAAACGGCAAGTTCGTTAATATTCCATTAAGAATAACATAGGTCTATATATGGAAATAGATTTATATTAATACAAAATACTAACACGATTGTTTGTGTTTGTGCTAGTTGTTCGTTAGTGAGTTGTTCAAGTGTGTGTAAATAAAATTAAAATAATAATATTCGAGTTTGGCTTACGGTAGAACAACATTATTACTCTCCATTAATACGTAATCAAATATATGAATGACAATCGTTGGTAGTAGTGTTTGTCGAGTATATTTTACAATGTACATCGCATACTATATTTCTAGAGTCTAGTTGATATTTATAAGATTTTCATTATTTGATTTGATGATTAATTTGTATATATCAATATAAAGTACATTGATAAATATAGGTATGTACAACACTACATTAAAAAATAAACTCTTTTATGTTATTTGATTATTTTTTTAGGTTTTTACTACATACATTTTCTACCTGACGTAACCAATTATTTTTAATAATTTTCCACGTCGTTTATAATCATAAAAATGCTTAAATAAATACATAATATTATTTTTTATAAATAGTATTATTATTTAAAAACTATTAGTGTCTAATAAAACCATATCCTATAACTTATATTCCTAGTACAAACTTGATGAAAAAAAATTGTGTGATTTTACTAAAACGACTTTTCCTAATTTATAATCTCTTACAATAGGTTCACATAAAACTTAAACTACGAATATATTTTAGTGTTTTCAAAAAATAATTTCTATTATTTTTCAAGATTTAAAAAATTATCAAATAGTAAAAATAAAAGCACAACAATGGAAAAATAAACTATTATATCAATAGTTATTATAGGTGATTTTGTGGTAAATGTTAAATCTTGATGAAAAAAAAAAAATTATAGAAAAACTAAAATAAAACATAGCACTATAATATGATAGTTATTATAGTGTTACTATGATGTATGGGGCCAAATTCGTAATAATCAATTTCATTAAAAGTATTAAAAGCAAGCTAAATATTATGTCTATATAATATATATTTTGATTAATAATTTAATTATCTTGATTCTTGAGAGCCTACTAATTCAGGTTTAGTAATCACAATATGTGTTTTTCGTTGTTACAAACCTGTGTACTATTTCAACGACCAAGCTACTGTATTTTTACAAATTCAAACTAGTAATTTAAAAATCGGTTTAGACGGTTATACATGGTCGTACATTAAAATGTAAAATTTACTACCTAATCGTAAAAAATGTTATATTCCTAAATAATGTAAATACTTTTATATACTAATAAATATAACCACTATTGACCATACTATGGCCACTTTTGTACCATTTCCCTTGTATCTATCACAGTACAATCACTATTATAGAGGATGAAGTATTATGGATGTTCACTTTATACAAATTAAATTTATATGTAGAGTAAAATATAACTTTTAGGTTACTTAAATGTTTAACGTTGATTGATATTATTATTATTATTTTTTTTTTTTAAGTACGATATTATTTTAGCTATAAGAAGTCTTGTATGTATAATACAATATTATGTAATAAAAATATTGAAATAAACGATGTCTCTTATTATTTATTGACGATATTGAACTTAACTCACAATGTAATCGGTTTTCACAAAGATATGTTGAACATTTATTGCAATAAATTTGCATTTAACATTTCAAAATAAAATTTATTATAAAAAATGATGTTAAATTCATTTTAAAAAGTTTGTCAAATTCTTTTATTTCTTCAAAAACCAAGGATAAGTATGAATAATCATCCAAAAAACGCAAAAAGAGAAAAATATTAATATTTTATTTTTTTTATATACATATATACTTTATATTACTGCCTCGTTATGTGTCAACTCTTTTTAAGCATTGGACTCATACATTTTTTTTTTTTTTTTTTTTTTTTTTTAATAATTCAAAATTTAATACAAGATTATTTGTGAAATATTCATATACAAATTAAAAATATTGAAATGCATGAAATAATATTTTTATTATACGCTATTAAAACTAAAATGTCGACTAAATTTTCAAAATCTTGAAAATTTATTTTGTTGTTAAACATGCATTCATTTTTTTTTT
>VUJU01005795.1:0-12464 GCA_009835225.1 Aphis craccivora
AAAAAAAAAATTCCAAAAATACAATTTTTTGGTATTATTAATTAAAGAACACGATTTTTTGAAAAATCGAGTATTTTGAAGTTTTTTGAACATAACTTACATTACAAGTTTGAGCGACTCTTTTTTTTAAATGCCATTACAAAAATCACACAAAAACACACATTTTGCAAAAAAAAAATTTCAAAAAATCGCTTGGGAGGTTAACTAGAATTATGCCTTATAACTAAGATTGTTATTTTTTATTTAAATAATACCAATGCAACTTTATAAGATATAAAATTCAAATGTCGTCTTGTAGCAAAGCTGGATTCCAAATTTCCAACATAATACTGTTAACCATAAAATAATAGGTAATTTTGTTGATACGAACACAATGGTATAGTTACCTGTATACACTATAGTACTATACACTTAAAACATAGAAAGGTTGCGAGGTTCTGCTAAATGGAGAAAAAAAAAGCTTCGTGGAATGAAAAGAAATGTTCTGGAATCGTATTAGGCAGGATTTATGTGAAAAACTCCTCTCGGGAACAAGATACACAAATACATTAATTGAAACTATCTTAAAGATATATTTGAGTTCTGGCCATTCTTATATTATGATAAAATATATATTGTACATATTATATTTATTTTTCTTACATTTTATTATTAATAATATTATATTATACAATTTATTTATTTATTACATTGTTTGTTATATTTATGGCGGGGCGATAAATTTTATGCGGCATGCTAACGGGTCGATAACAAACAAGTAGGTACCGAAAAATAAATATACCTCCAGTGATATTAATAATTGTAGTCCGGACAAACTGTTCAAAATCGTTTTTCGCGTACAATGATTTATCATTGAATTCAAATTTAACACACCCATTACAGATTCGCTTGACATCTAGTATCGTATAGCAGAGTGATAGCCACTTGACGACTCTTTCCCACCCTTTTCATCAATGATAATTAGTTTATAGTTATAACTTTATAACCGTGACGTACCTCCATGTATGGCTAAATAAATGGAAAATATTGTTTGGCCATGCCTCCACGGGATCACCATCCACGTCGGTTAAAGTAGTAACTGATAACTGCTTACATTCCTGTAATAATTGTTGTAGATACTAGATATCTACATTATAGTGCATAACCAAACATTTTGTGTATAGAATAGCGGGTTATGATTTCCTATTAAGTAGGTACATTTTACTTACGTTTGAAAATGGCTTCATCCCTAGAAAACTTGTCATTGCAATCTAAAGAAGACAACAACGAAGACGATGTGGTAGACCCGTGGAATGTTAGTTCAAAAAACAAAACAGGAATCGACTATAACAAACTCATCAGTAAGTAATTGTTGTTATTTTATATTTTTTTTTTCCGAATAACAAATTGTATTTTTGCAATATTTTATAATTTTTATCGCAAGTTGGCATATGGGCCAGTGCCTATATCGCTTTACACATACAATATGTTTTACTTTTTTATTGATTTAGTTCATTGATATAGGTACTCACTTTTAGTTAAAAGTGTCTAAAAATCGTATTATTAATTACCTAAACCAATGGTATTTGCAATAGCAAATAGTTGCTAAAATATAACACTTAAACTGAATACTTATTTTATCTGTGATTGTCCTACAGGACTGGATTATGCCGGCAAGCAACTGAGAAATCTCGGTTTGCCTGAATGATTTATGAGTGATTGGTTGTGATTTTATTTTTTTATAGTAATCACAAAAATTAGTAGAACATATAATTAAATCAAATTATTAAACCATATAGTAGCTGTAGTTGTAATCAAATGTTAGAAATCCTTTAACTCGGCATGTCATTAATCACTGATGGTATTTCTTGAAATAAATATATTTTTTGATACTATATTTCTGTGTATATCTTTTAAAAATTAAAATACAAATCCTAGTCCTGGTTATGATGTACACAGACACATAAAAAAAAAACAAGCATCATTGTAAAATTAATATATTCCTCACTCCATTCAAAATCTAAAAATTATTTTATATTAATTATATTATAAAAAAGGTATAGCCGTATGGGTATTACCTACTTTTACAATACAACTTTTAAAAAAACCACAAAAAGTAATTAAATACCTTTGAAGCATCCAGTAATCACGCGATGTTTTATTTTTCTTTTTACCATCTTTAAGCATCAGTAATTCATTTAATATTTGTTGATATTTTTCATTTGATAAATTAACAGTATTTTTCGACTTTTCTTTAGTTCAATATAAAAGCGTTCGGACATTTTTACACTGTATCTTAACAGGATAAACACGCTCTTCTTGACGTTTATTGGATTTTTCCATATACACTAACAAGATAATAATATAAATATATCATTAATTAATAATCATGATAATATATATCAAACAGGTGTTGTATACGATAAAATCATAATCGTCAAGATAAACATTTACGAGTATAATTGGTTGATTGATTACACTAGGAAAAAATCTAATGTTTATATTAATTTTATATACTTTTCCTACTTAAGGTTAGGTAATATATAGAATACCTAGTTATTGTATTATATTTTATAGAATTCCTACTGATTTTTGGCATTCTATAGAATACCTAGAATTTCTGTATAATACCGGATTCAACACATTGCCGGTAACATATAAATTTTTATTGAAATTATCATTTATGACAATATGAAACTATGAAAGATTCTTATAAGAAACCAATTTCAAAAAATAATAATGATAAATTGTGGGTACCTATAAGTAGTATAATTATGGTATTGTATAGTTCTTTCAGTAATAATTTAGTAAACACTAATACAGTTTATGTATTAATCGAGGTATCAGTGGCGTACGTAGAGGGGGTTGTTGGGCAGATATGACACCCCCCCCCCTAAGAAATAAGTATTTATTCAAATTATGAAACGATGACTAAAAAAAAAAGTCAATTCATGCTTATAATTATGATTTATGAATTTATGACACCCCCCCTTAAAAAATCCTGGTTACGCCACTGCAAAGGTATTAATTATATTTTATATTTTAATGGATATAATAATTTTGTGTGTTACTATTAGCTAGATACTATTATTATAGATATTATTTTTCAGTCTAAGTAAATCTATTTAGTTTTTTTTATTGGTTTACTTTTGGAGTAGTTTATAGCTATATGTTTAAGTTGGCCAACCATAGTACCTAATTAATATGCACAGTATTATAAATATGTTTTTAATAACTAATATTATATAATTACCAGGTATATAATATACTTTTTTTTTTATAGGTAGTAAGACTTTAGTTTTGTGTTTGTATTTAAGTATTATAGATTAATGTTTATGGTTTGTTACTTTATATAATACTTAATATTGCACTAGTCTCTTATTTAAATAATATTCTGATTTTATAGCTTACATTATTTTAAAAAAGTTTGTTCTTTTATTTATTAGGAGTAGGTGTTACTGTATCATTCTGATCCATGAATTTTTAAACATTATCTTACAATAATATAATTTAAAATTAACATCATAAATATAAATTACATTTGACGTATACTCTGTTTATACTTCAATCTATTAATATATGTTCTTGTACATGTTTTATTAAATAATATTTTTTTATTATTAAATTATTAATTATTAGTAATAATTCTACCTACTTATTTATTTTTGTTTTCATATAATAACAAACAAAATATATGATTCTTATCAATTATATAACTATTATGACAATAAAAGACTTTTCTTCAAAATAATTAATGTATTTTATTTATTTCTTAGGAAGTTATACAATAATGATTCAATTAATAACATTCTTTTAAGCATATAACTAGTCAAACACATTTGTACAATAATTAGTTTTTATGTCCAACAAGTGTATTTTCTTTAACATAAAATACTTTACGTATTTAATGTGAGTTGATATATATAAAAAAAGTTATAAATGAATTTACTAATTTTTACTAATTTACTAATTAATTTTTTTTTTTAATGTATCTTTTATTTCACACAAATGTGTTGAATAAATAAGTATATTAAATATATAAAAATATTTAGAAATGAATTTTATTTTCATAATTGTTTAAATTTTTGTACATAATATCATAATGAATACTAAGAATATTTAGTACATTAATATAAGCATGTAATTTAAATTACAAATAATCTTTATTCTTTTTGTTTTCTTAGGAAAATTTGGTAGTAGTAAAATTGATGACGAATTATTAATGCGGATTGAGGCCGTTACTAAAAAACCAGTTCACCATTTCCTAAAGAGAGGAATATTTTTTTCACATCGAGATTTACACAGTATTTTAAATTTATATGAACAAGGAAAACCTTTTTATTTATATACAGGAAGAGGACCTTCTTCAAGTTCTCTACATATTGGACATTTGGTTCCATTTATATTTACAAAGTAAGATTTTATTTTTAATTCTCTTGGAACAATACAGTTACTTATATTTTATTGTTTTCAGATGGTTACAAGATGTTTTTAATGTTCCTCTTATTATACAGTTAACTGATGATGAAAAATTCTTGTGGAAAGATTTAAAATTAGAAGAAGCAAAAGCATTGTCTGTTGAAAATGCTAAAGATATAATAGCATGCGGATTTGACAAAAAGAACACTTTTATATTTTCAAATTTACAGTTTATGGGGTACTAGAAATATTTAAGACTTAATGCATTAGTATTAGTATATTTTGGTCTGAAAAAATAAAAATTAGTAATAATAATTAAATGATTTTAGTGAATGTCCATCTTTTTATGGTAATGTACTAAGAATTCAAAAAAGTGTTACATTCAATCAAGTAAAGGGTATATTTGGATTTGGAGATAGTGATGTAATTGGAAAAATTGGATTCCCTGCTGTTCAAGCTGCTCCTTGCTTGTCTTCAACATTTCCATTTATATTTGAAAATGAAAAAGTTCCTTGTTTGGTTCCATGTGCTATTGATCAAGTGAAAATTACATTTAATTTAATTATTATATTAAAAGTTATTTGTTTAATAAAAATATGTTTCCACAGGATCCATATTTTCGAATGACAAGAGATGTTGCGCCTAAGCTTGGATACTTAAAACCTGCTTTAATACATTCATCATTTTTACCATCTTTACAAGGGGCTGACACTAAAATGTCGGCAAGTGATTTGAATTCATCTATCTATTTGAAAGACACTCCTAAAGAAATAAAAAATAAAGTTAGTTTGGTTTTTTGAAAGATTTTCGTTTTTATTATATTATCATTATTTTAATTTTATTTTGTTACAGATAAACAAGTATGCATTTTCTGGAGGCCGAGAAACAGTTGAAATGCACCGCGAAAAGGGTGGTGATTGTAATATAGATATATCATATCAGTATTTGAAATATTTTCTAGAAAGCGATGAAGAATTAATTAAAATTGAAAAAGTAATAAACATAATTAATGAATCTATACTGTTATCGTTTCATTACAAATAAACATAATATTTTAATATGTTAATAGGCTTATACTTCTGGAAATATGTTGACTGGAGAATTAAAAAAAATATTGATTGAATCTATTTCAAAAATTGTGAAGGAACACCAAACCAATAGAAGTAAAATCACAGATGACGATGTCAAAGAATTCATGACTCCAAGAAAGTTAACATAAACAACTATGATAAAAATACAATTAATTAATATAGCATTTATATATTGTAAACATGTATTTATGATGTTAAAACTAAAATACAATAATATAAATATATGTAAACACTACATTTTATATGCTACAAAATAATTTCCTGGTTATGAATTAAAATACATATAATAAAATTTTATTTTAAATTAAAGAATATGAATACATTTCAATCAAACGGAGACAATTTGTTAGCCTAGGATATAATTTTTTTAGTGATTGGTAAAAAAAGTGGTTTTTGTTTTAATGGCCTGAATAAACCAAAATTTAAGTTTTATTATAATTATTGCAAGCTAAACTTATGGAAAATCTTGTATTGAATTTTCAACTCTTAGCTAACTTATAAAACATTTTTATGAATTATATTTACAAATAATAATCTGCAAATATTTATGGTTTTGATAAAAATTCGATCGATACTTATAAAATAAAAAAAAAAAAAACGAAAAAAAAAACGAATATTTCAAATGCTTATAAATAGCATTAAATAAGCTAAATATTTTGAAAATTAAATCATGTAAAAAAAATGCCAATCTAAATAACTGGTGAAATTTTTAAGTATCTACGATTTATACTTTTTATATATTAATAATTATTTAAAATTGTTTGAGGATAAATTGTTGTTGTTATTCTATTTCATAAAAATTTGAAATTGAAATGCACCTAAAATTTTTCCTATTATGATACTTTGAGTTTTATCTATAGCTTTTTGCTAGGAAAATTTAAGGAAAATTAAAGGAAAATTTATGAAAAACTTAGTGATAAATTATTTACCTTAGATATAAAAAAAAAAACATTTTTATGATTTTTCTACTTCAAAATTATTTGCAAATTTTCTCAATTTCGATAGATATCGTAAAAATTTGAACCATAAACGCTTATAAAAAAAAAATGGGACTAACGATTTTTAATTTTTTTTTTTTAGCTACAATAACTCATAAAAAACCTTGTTATAAATTTTCAAGTTTTTTTAGTTAACTTTTTTGAATAATAGTAGGTAATAGATGTTACAAAAAACCACTTACAAATATGTTTATGATTTATTTATTTTCTTTCATTTCACTATCAGTTTATACTCCAATTAAAAAAATATTAAAAAAAAATAATAATATACTTATTATATAATAATAAAATCCATGTGTTAATTTCATTAAATGATGTTAGTGAAATGTCCTATGTATGGGTTTTATGGTTATGTACTAAGAATTCAAAAGAGCGTAACATTCAATAAAGTGAAAGGTATTTTTGGATTTAGAAATAGTGATGTAATCGGAAAAATTGCATTTACTGCTGTTCAAGCTGCTCCTTAGTCCTTGTTTGTCTATTAAATTTCATTCATAAAAATGCTCTAATCGGGTAATTTTATTAAAAATATGTAAATACTAAAGAGAAATTATAAAATTAAATAGGTAACTTACTATTAAGAAGACATCTTATCTCCGTATATTGTCTCCATCTTATTAATGCATGACATACCACAACTTACAGTTCATGGTTAAAATTTTGTGTTATTGGTCAAAATATATTAAATACTAAATTGATTTATTATCAAATTTAAAGATAAGAACATTTGTGTTTTCTCATTAGTATTTTTTAAATATTGAGCAAGTTATGAGTTTAAAATTTAACAATTTTTTCAAATTGCTTAGAAATGAATATATTGTAAAAATCTGATGATAGTACACAAATAATGTTATTATTGTTAAGTTTAATAATAAGTGAATTATTTCTAATAATAAATCTAACAGCACACAATTAAAATTGTAAAACATACATGCAAACACGCTACGTGCAAAATATAAACAACATATTATGCAGGTGTGACATTTTTTTTTTTAACAAAAATATATATTATTTATAGGAATATGCTACCTCCTGCCATTTAGTACTCTGTGGACTGTGGTAGTATATTAACTTAATAATATTAGTATAATATGTTAGCCTAACTTACAGTTAATTAATAATAATGATATGTTGTAAACACAGCATAAAAACAATGCTTAACAAAACCATATTATTTGTTACCACACAACATTAATTCCTTAGTGTTAAAACAGCATGTATAAAATAATAATAATTTACATATTATCAAAGAAAAATAACTATTGTCATACAATTATAAAAATGGATTGTACTTTATTAAATTTTTAGTATAGTTTTTCATTACATTAAACAACATATTTTTGTGTGTATGTGTAAATATTTTATGCAATAAACATAGAAATTGAAAGCAAAATTAGAAAATTAGTATTAATATTCTACTAGAGCAATTCTTGCTCTATAATTTTCGTTGATTTTGAATTTTGTAATATATTTGAACTTCAAATTCATTATATAAAAAAAATGTACTTATTTATTTTTAATAATTGTCATTCATTGTTAACCTACATGTATAATTTTAACGTTAAAATTTTGAATTTTTCCAATTAATGTTTATAAATAATAATTAATTGTGTTTGTATATTATTTGTATTTTGATATATTAGGTAGTTTCAGTACGAATTATTATTTTAAATAACTTTGTATTACATTTTAAAACCTTATCTATAAAAATTGAAGATCTTAGTTTTAATATTCTACTTAAGCAAATTTTCTATTCAATTTTCGTTGATTTTGAATTTTGTAGACATTTGAACTTCAAATTCATTAAAAATAAATATATAATACATTTATTATATATGCATAAAACGATAAAACGGAGGCAAACACACGCGAGCGCGTTGCCTTCTTAAAAAAAATATCCATTGAACATATACCAAGGGGTTTTGTATAGGCAATTTGTATAACATTTTATAAAAAGTATTGTTATTATTAAATAATATTATTAATAATTATGATTATAATATTTATTATTACCAAATAATATTAATAAATAATCAAAAGTACTTTTAAATGTACGATTTAACGAGTTGTCTCATTATATTACCACTAAGTAGTAGTTATTTTGTAATCGTACAATTTAATTTAATGAGTACTTTTGACATTGAATTACATTTGAACATTTATATAATTTATCAACTTAAATCATCAATGATTAATGAAACAAAAAAAAATTTATTTAAGGCATATTTATTGATAGTGACCCCTACGATGTGGGTTTTATTATATAGTTATACATTAATATATTAAGAATATTAAATACTTAAACTTAAAGTATCGATAATCAAGTATATTATTTAATGTTAACATCATATTAACTTTGAAATTAAAATCCAGTGTCGTACCTAGCAACGGAAATCATATCTATTTTTTACTTTTTGCCGGGTCTAGGTTAGTTCAAATATTTTAGACATTTTTATTTTTTAATTATTATTTATTACATACTAGGTACCTACCTAATTTATAGTTTAATATTTATCTATATATTTACAATTTTCTCTCATTAATATTATGAATCCGTTACAAAAATATTCACATTTTACACGGTTTCAACTACAATCTAGCGAAACCTGCACAGTCAAAGGAACGGGCATGGATTAATCTTGTCGTTCCCACTTGCCCACTGTGGTTTTGCAACCAAAGCCGTATGCAATAGATAGTGTGCCCATGTTGCGGATAGGGTAAGATTATGTTAGGGCTTAATCAGTCGTGAATAACGAATAGGAATATAGGATGACAGTTACTGAAGTATAATTAACTTCACGTCCGACGATGGAAGGTCCTTCGTTTTGGAGCGGTCTGCGTTTGTACCACCGTTGGAAACGTTGGTGGCGTGATGTCAGCCATTCCTTCCGCCTTCCATATTTGTTCGCATACACGGATGGTATTGCGGGAATAGCACGCGAATTTCGGTTCATCGAGCGTCACTCTCGACGTGTGATTGTTTGTGCGTCGTGTCATGCAATGGGCAGCGGCTGTATCGGGGGCCTTCGCTGACCGTGAAAAGCGCACATCGCTATCAAAAAGTCATTGAGGAATTAGGAGTAAGCTTTAACACGGTAACCATCATGTTTCAACAACAAATAATAATACTACAATATTATAGGGTTTATCGTCTCGGTTGTTTTTGAAACCTAGGTATTTCAGTTATATGCTGCCCTACACTTTTACAGTAGATAAAATAGATTAAAGAAGTTAAAGTAATTTCCAATTTGTTTCGATTAAAATGATAGGATCTATTAATTTATAAGTTCTTTTTCTGGTGTATTATTAAAACATCTGTTTTTTCTTAACAAAATAATTTACATTTAGAGTCACAACACAATAAATTTCTGTACATTTTATTTTATTTCTTAGTTCATCATATTATTTTGTGATGCTTATCTTATGTATAAAAAATGGATTTGTAAATTGAATTAATCAACAAAGATCGTTTACATAATGCCTATAATTGTTTATCACAGCTTCGATTATTTTGTAGGCTTAGTATTAATTGTATTAAAATTAAATAACGATAACCGTTTGATAAACGCACATAATTATATGTAAGAGAGAACAGCAGATGGCGTAACAGTATACAATTTATATTTATTAATTTTGCTTTGTAAAGTTATCGTGTGCATTAATTTTATTATTATAATCGTTTTGAACGTTTTGCAATTAGGGTGATTTTTTTTTTAACCTAACCTTGGGGGGGGGGGGTTATTTAAGGAAGTATACTTAAAAGTGATTGAACGAAATATGTTGATAATATTTTTTGTAACTCATAATGTTGTTCTACATAGGTACATATTATTTGATTTTTTTATTTGTTTAACACCTGTATAAAATAATATTATACTTATATTTTATAAAACATGTCCTAATTTATTTCTGTCATTAAGTCATTAAATAATGCGTACATATTACTTGTAACTTTATTATTCATAGATGTTTATCTTTATATACCTAAAGTACAATACCTATATAATATAGAATAATTGATATTATTTTGGATTTCACGTAATTTTAATATTATTTGGGTTAAAATTACCTAAATATATCGATATAAATACAGTTGTGAAATACATCAAACTATATTATATATATGAATGCAAAATATAATTATTATTATGATAGTAAAAAATTAAAAAGTTATGAGATAATTTGATTACGTTGACGTAGCATAGCGGTTTCCCTAGGAAGTGATCGCATTGTCCCTAGTGCACTGTGGTGCACAGTTTGGGAACCACTGATGTAGTATTGTAGTACAACTGTATAGTGTAGTTAGTGTTATTGAATCTATGGTTAGCATGATTTAATAGATATTTTAAAATATGTGCACGTCCTTCATAAGTATAACTGTATAAGTTATTTTATTAGAAGTTTTTATTACACATACGCACTGGAGTGATAATTACAAAAACATATAAACAGTCAACAATTTAATTTGATGTAACGTTTCTTAGAAGCTGTTCGAACGTGGTTGACTTCCCGTCGAATCATCTACGTCGCTTAGCTAAAGGCTTTTCAAGTCTCGCGATCGGCGCGGAATATCCGTGATAAGTCATTCCCCCTCCACAACATATCTATTCGTTGGCTATTGTCCAGATTATAATTATTGTAAGCTAAACTTATGAAAAATCTTGTATTAAATTTTCAACTTTTTTTGTTTTATATCTATAGTATATACATTTATAAATGATGCATAATTATAAAATAAATAGAATTTATACCAGGAGAAAAACCAAAGCTTGGCATTTTAACCATTTTTTTTTTTTAAACCGGTTTGAATCAAGTAATCTGAATAAAAAATAACTAGGTATGTTAAGTTAAAGTTTATTATAAATATAAATTAATTTGAGTAACCAGTTAGGTACCAGAGTAATTAAGTTAGGTAAGTTACAAAATTTCAAGAAAATAATTACTTAGGTACTTATTAAAGTTACTTTTTATAAAACACTCTCAATATCAATTATTTACCAATAATACACATTATACATAATATATATTTTTATTTAATCGAAAGGAAAATGACTATATTATAGTTTTGCCGTTTTGGTATATCATAAAAATGTTCAATATTATTATTAAGTACTAATTCTAATTAATAAACCGGTTTCGCTCACACCGTTCGGATAAGGAAGATTATATACTAACATGTTATAGGTTTTTAAGACAAATTACATTATAAGTTTGTTAAATATAGCGGAATCTCGATAAATCAAACCTTAATAAATCGAAAAAAATTCCGCTTCCTTGCGAAAATTTCGATTACTCGAAAGAAAAACTATAGATAACTCGAACATTCTGTGCTCCGAATATAAACGGATATTGAAGGATAACTATATTAACATTTGTCCAATCGGCTTAAATACTATTGATAATAGCAATAATAGTACGCCGTGCTCTCAAATTTTAAGTCATAGTAAGATAAAAAATTATTTATTATACAGTTGCAAAATTGTACACATGTTTTATTATATTTTTTTCGTGTAATTTTGTTTTTATAAACTATATAATCACATTTTTTATAGTGTATATAATAATATTAAAAACTACATACCTACATACATTTTAAAAACTTTTTAAGTCAAATTTTTCTTTTAAAACCTTGGTAATACAAAAACTTTGATAAGTCGAAAAAATTGCACGTCTCTCGAATTTCGACTTATTGAAATTCCACTGTATAATAACTTTAATAAAATCCTAACTTTATAATATAATGACTGTTTTTGTAAGTGTATTATTGTTCAACCCTTCTAAAATGATTATTTGATAAACAGTATTTTGTATCTTATTAAATATAGCATTTAGAATTTAGAATTTTATATTTAGTCTAAGTACTTTGGAGAATTTTAGATTCTGAACGAAGTGAAGAATGTATTGATTTTACAATGATGTGTGTTTTTTTTTTTTTTTGTTTTTGTGTCTGTGTACAGCATAACTAGTCGAAATAATG
>VUJU01005796.1:0-12464 GCA_009835225.1 Aphis craccivora
ATATATATATATTAAAGGGTGCGGTGTATGTGCGTGCGGCCGTTATCCCGAAATTGATTCTGGCACATTACAATTACCGCGGGCACGTGAAGAATAAGCGGCCCTCCAGAAAATCGTCTGTCGTCGTCCATCAGTCCGTCCGCCGTCTCGGCGCCGTACTCGGTCCTTTTGTATATATTCATCACACTGTACGATATTGAATATAATATAATAATACTATAATGCGTTCGTGGAGGACGCTCTCGCACATTCGGTTTTTTGCAATTTCCGTCGGACCCCGTCCGCTGCACCATTCCGTCATGGGAGTCGAAAAGATTTTCCGAAATCCAATATGTATATATAGGCGTATTATATATATACTTTTTATAATATTATTCGATGTAGGCTATATATGCGAAACGTTGTCCGACGCTTATACTATATTATTATATAAGGAACGGGAATAAAAATAAAATTTAAACGTTTTCTCTCCCCGATTCCACATCATCATCCCACCGACCCCACTCGCCCGATCGTCGCTTCCTATTCAGTCGGACAACGCGAAACTCGCACTACCGCCCGTCGTCCAAGAAGCTATATAACCTTCGATCGCTTGTTGACACCCTCGTTTAACAGAAGCCTGCAGTGGAGAGCACGTTTTGTATGAAAATAATAATCGTATCTATAATAATATAATATATTGTATATATGCGTCCTGAGGAGTGAGGACACATGTCCTCTATACCAATAAAGTATACCTATATAAGTTATAGGCTATAACGAGATTGGTCGCAAAATCTTGAAAAACCTTTAAATGGTTGTAGAATACTATTTTATACTTTATTATTTCCTTGTTTTTTTTTTTTTTTACCTACAGCACACACACACACACGAACATACCAAAATCACTATTGGTCGGTATTATATTATTATCGTATATAGAACTGATCGAGTTATTATTATACAATATGTTCTATAATGCATTGTATATAAAACGTCACCATATTGACCTATATTTTCACACAATGTAGTCACGCGAAAGTAAATCAAAGTATTTATACGTATAGAAAAACGCCTCATAATCTATATATGTCGTATACTTAGCCACCCTTCTTTTGATCCATTTTCGCCATAAGTGTGTGTGTGTGTGTGTAAGTTTGACGTTTGGTTAACATTTTCTTTTTTCAAAACTAAATGCCTGTTTTGAACGATAGAACATCTTAATTCTAATTATGTACGAAAAGCTAAGGTTGGGTGTTAACAATTAGGCAGGTAGTTTAAAAGTTGATTGTATTTTAACTTCTTAGCTTACTCTTAGTTATACTTTTAGGTCTTCTTCAATCATAAATCGACGAATTGAATTTTTATTTTAATAAGACGCGATAGGTAGTTTGGACATCGACTACGGTCTACGGCAATAAGGCTTGATAAGATTTTATACTTTAATATTATTTAGGTGCTTATAATCACGTACACTGTACAATGTAAACATTGTAAGCCATCATAGCTTATAAAGTTATAACCGACTTGGTTAGTATTTTACATAATATTATTATCTATTTCACTATTTATTGTTTTAGGTAATACAACACTTAATCGTCTTAATCAGTACAATAATATTGTGCTTAACAATTTATTATATTACACGCGTTTGGCGTGTAAACTAGAAAACAAATTAATTAGGTACATCATAATATTATCGTTATTTGTGGTCTCGTATTGAAAATACCGTGGCTGGTAACAACGTTTTAGATAATATAATATACTTACCTGTACGTGCACTTTACATGTATTAATTTACCTAAGCGTCGACGGACGTCTCTATCTTGTATATTATACACGATAATAATAATAATATATAATATATTATGTCGGTCGTCTAGCAGGTGGACCGGACACGGGAAATTAATGAAAAATTCGTATAACATACATGAAGTACAATGATATTATCATGGCTATATTATACACAGAAACGTGTTACCGGAAGACGTTAAGTGCAACACTACAACAATTGTACACGCGTATATTTTTCATTTCTTTTAATTGAACTGTCTCTCCGGTTCCAGTCGATATGAAATAAAATATAATATATCGGCGACCAGTCGTCTTCGGCTAAAATATTATTATAATATGAATTTAGAGGTGTAGTACCACCGTCTATGCGTTATATACTATTACTCTTGTTGTTATTATTATTGCCATCTTTATAATAATATCGTCGTCGCACGTACGCACATCGGACGCATATGACGCGCAGTGACGTTTATTACACGGCGGGGCGGAATGACCTAAATTCGTATTACTATGTATATTTACTCTTCGTGCATTAAAATATATTATATTGTTATGGGCACGCATGATATTAGTACGTTATTACACGCCGGACATGCTATATATCATATTATGCGTCTCACTCTCTCGTCTCAGCATAAATATTGTGTTCGGGCGGAGACGAAGGACGTCGGATCGGTATAAATTCGCGCCGAACGTCTGTCGCGTGATTAAGAAATAACGCACGTGTACCTCGCTATGTATAGGCGTATATAATAATATTATTGTATAATACGCGCTCGGTCGACCGAGTATTATTGATGGCCGTTTAACGTACATTTAATGGGCTCGTAAAAAGGCGTGTGAAAACTGTTCCGAGACGAACAACAGTCACCGTAATTTAATGTACAATGTATATTAGGTATACGCCGTTCGCAGGTTCGACGTTGTATATATTAATTTCGTTTTTTTTTTTTCCGGAAAACAAACAGAAACGACAGTAAGAAAAAAATCGTCGTGAATTCATTACGGTAGGCCTTTAAGTCGAAAATTAACATCCTTTTAAGTCGGATGATTTTTTTTTTTTCATCGTTTTGTGCAGGACTGCAGGAGATAATATGTTTATTATTTCACCATATCGTTAGGATTAGGTATACCTATAAACACAGTTGACCAAACTGCGGATGCCGGATTGTAATAGGTAATAATATCTATAATAATTTATTGATATACATTTTATGAATATGAAATATTCATTAACTTTACATTATGAGTAAATACAAACCACACTTTTTTTTTATTAATACGATTACGACAAAAAAAAAAACTGAATACACGATAGTATCTCTAAATAGTACCTAACATTACAAATACAGCAGACTGCAAAAATCATGCGGTGTACGTAAAATCTGTGATATCAATGCATAAAATAGTGAAAATTGTGTACTTCAATAATATTTGTTATTGTTTATTATATTAATTTTTTATTAAGTAATGCAGCAGACCCTCGCGAATCGTTACAGGTATATATTATTAGAGTTATCGTGATATCTTATATATAGGCGTGTTCGTGAGTAGATTATATGTACATAAACATAATGTATGTGTACAATGTATATGGATTGTATTTGTATGATTTGACGTGTAGTGTGTTGTGTGTATAAATATTATATAATGCACGTGTAAATTAGGTATTTATTTAATTTGATTTATTTTTTCTTCAAAAAAAACAATTGGTTCCCGCTGAACACGTTCGAGGTAAATGGGGTGTTGCGTATAAAATATTTCAATCAAAAAAACATTTACGCACTCGAAAAGAGAAATCAAGTACACAGATATACTTGCACGTACCCAGTTATCCAGTAGTAACCGACTATACCATTAGGATATCGGGACTTTTTCTGGTAGGCGTTGTTGGGATATAGTAGGCACAACACATAGTTAGTAGGTACAAATAATAATTAGAAAGTCATACTTCCAATACTATAGCTGTGTGCAGGAAATAGTCGCATTGAATAATATATTGGAGTTGAAAACATTATTGGTAAGGAATAAAAAAATGTTGTAATTTATAAAAACAATAACCACGATTTTAATTTTTAATCCAAACCGACTAAACATAACTATATTCTAAATATCATAATGCACGTGTAATATTCGTCCGATTATTAATATAAGTAGTCAAATCGCGTTATTCCAGAACGTTCCTTTTTATTGTCATTGGCCGATCGATTGTATACGAGTATATAATATGAACGGCCCCCCTCAGGCCCATCGCCGCCGTTGTGTCGGTTATCAATTTATTTTGGCAACAGCGAACACGACGAGCCCGGAGGGACCGGAACTGATGTGTGCACAATAATCCGCCGGTTGGTTAAACCGGAAGGGGGAAACGCGACCAGCGCACATGTACGTATATAATATATAATATATATATATATATACAAATATGCATAGGTACTTGTATATCTATACATACAAATGTCTGTATATGTATACGATATTCGTTAGTTATTCGGTCTGTGTTATTAATGCGCTTGAAATCTGCAAAAGTCGACTTTCCGCTACGCGAAACATTCGTGTTATAATATTATATAGTGGCTTTTGACGGGACATTTTATCGTTGTTAAGTTTTTTATTTTTATTCATTTCTAATACCTATTATAGTATAGAGGGGAATTAACGATATTAGTGGGGGAAATATGATGAAGGTGCTACCTATGGAGACCATATAATATTATAATATTAAAATATAATATAGTACATAATAATTTAAATATGCGCTAGCTATATCTGAGTGGGCGACGAGGCGCAGTGGGAATCCGCTAGCTCCAAAAATCCGAAATCGTTCCGGTCGCACTTAAAAATGGTAAAAATGAGATAAAACGATGTACACATCAATATAAATCGATTCAAATGTACACCTGACATGCAAGCATGAACCTGAAGTAAACCGAGACTACAGTTTGAGATTATAACCAATGCATTATCGATTATTGTACTGATTTTATTTTAAACAATATAACACCTAATGCAGTCGGAAATTGACTGTAAAATGTACACGCTGAATACTGCACACTAGTGACTATACTATGATTATTATCGACCATACAGTGACCATGTGTATTATATTTCAACTTTCAATTAGGTAGTTACCCTGTTTTTCTAGGGGTTAAATAGACGATTCTGAACAAATATCAATTTGTCGCCGTCTACACATGCAGCACATTGAACATGGTTTAAATCGTCGTAGAATAGGGCGGATGGGCACCTTAATTTTTACTTCATGGTGAATCACATTTAGGCGTACTCTATTTCGTCATATCGTGGTATAATAATGTCTCAATTCATATTATATAACTATCAATTTATCTAATCACTTTTATATACTTTTAAATAGAGTACCTATTGAAATCATAAAATATCTTGGGTGTAGAAATAATTTAGGTACTTTGTATCTATAAATCATTCATAAATATTTTTTTTTTTAAAAATAACTAACAAGTAGGGCTCGGATTTTAAAGCATTTGCTTTTTTTTTTATAAATGAGATAGAAATCTAATTTTTATACAAAAACTCCTTTAATTCACTTAATTTGAATTCCAAATAACCCAATTTATTTTTGCCTTTCTTTTTAAGTAAAAGCTGTGGATTTTTTTATATGTTTATTATGCTTATATGTTTATATGTTAATTATAATTAATAATTAATGTAAAAACCCAGAATGCGTACATTAAATTATTATTGTTTTCGTTATCGGCTTGTTTATGTATTAAACGTATAGATTACCGATCTGCATATAGCCTGCAGTACCTATACGCCATTATTATACGGTCAGTATACGCGTAGAACATCGGTATCGACCATTTCAAAATTTAAGATTTTGTGTTGTACTTTGAAACTTCTTGTATGAAGTATGCACCGATCACTTTAATGAATGTTGAAAGTTCGTTTTCTATGTATAAAAAATATATTTTGTACGACAATAGAGTCAGTTTCACTATACTACAAATCTGAGGAAATACATGGTAGTTAATTTTTTTTTTAAATCAAACTAATTTTTCAAATTTTTTTATTCATTTTTATAACTAGTTCATGTTCATTTTTGGTCATGCTTTTTTGAAAAATAAATATGCTTCTTTTTTGCTTTTTTTAAAACAAAAATCGTGTGCTTTTTGATAATAATGTTGTATTGACATGTAGTGTACCTATATATTATACTGTATACATACATGTCAACTTTATTAGTGTCATCGTACATATAAATTAGCTCCTTCGTATAACGATTATCTATCATGGGTATCGACAATACGAAAATAAATTTAACGGTTATTCTAAGTTTGGTTTTTCATGTTATATTTCCGTCTTAGCGAAAGTTTTACCGTATTAATATAGTTGTTACTTGTTAATTTACCAAACTTATTTTTACTTATTTAAAAAAAATACCGTATCGACGTCACGGCAATAACAGTTTACACACACATAGGTGCATACGTTAAGCATCTAGATTCTATTTTCTAGATACCTACTATTATTTTTCCAATAATTATTAGTTATAAATTATAATATATAATAATATATTATAATATAATTGATAATATTAAAACAATAACATTACTATCTTGAATTCCTTAAATTCCTACATAAGCCTTATAAACACGATTTAATTCTCCATAGCTGCATGAGTTGTGCTACGGATGTGCCAATGCTTATCAGGCACTTTCTAATTTATATCATATAATTATATTGATACGTATAATAATAATATATTATATTATTATATTCAATTATTGTATTAATAATACAATAATAATTATATTATACTCTATAGTCTATACGGATTTCTTCGAAACCTAAACGGAAATATACTGTTTGTTATAATTTATAAATCATGTTTAATAATAATATTATGCTATTTAGCTATTAACAGTTGTTGTATAAAAATAACAAATAATTAAGTATGATGTACCTAATTAATTAATAATAAAAAAATTACAAAAAATAAAGGGACACACTAGGCCAGGGGTGGCAAATTATTTAAACTCTAAAAAAATTACCTTTTTTTGCGGGTCATGAAAAATGAAAAATTGTATATAGTAAATACCGGGGGTGGGGGCCAACTTGTGGCTCGAGATAGAATTATCGTCATTTTATTGTATAATTAGTGCATTAGTATAAAAAACGTAAACAAATCTATATATAATAAAAATGTTTAAGTTTTTCGCGTGCTATCGATTTGCTAACCTTGCTCGATAGGCGATTCAAACCAGTTCGTCTGCGTTTTTAAAACATCGCGATTATTAATAATCGCTCAAAATTAAATGTGCAGTTTTTTTTTTTTTATTAGAACTAAGGCTTCAACATCACAGGTCATTAGCCTAGTGTAAATTATAACAATATTAGAAATAGTAGGAAAACAAAGGTAAATTTACCAAAAAGTATTTGAACTTGAAGACTGTGAAAAAAGATTTGTACATTATTAAAATTTGCTTATAAGATTAATTTTGGTTAGAAATGAAATAATTTTGGAGATGTTGTTTTCGTTGAGTATGCTTCATCCATAATAGGCGGTATTGCTAAGTTGTTCCTTATGTCCCAATACTTGATGCAATCAATGATAATGTGTTGGACAGAAAGGTTGGTGTGGCATTCGTCACAAATGGCTGGTGAAACATAATATAATAGTTTTATATGAGTTGTATTCGCACATATAAACGACACGCGCGTTCGGTTGCGATTTTCAACTATAATTAAACAATATTTTCCAATACACTTCCGGTTTTGTAATACGGTTTTGACATATGAACGACTACAAATCGCTACGCTTTTAAATCGCGGACGTGCGCGAACGAATCGCATGATAATATAGTGTGTACAATTATAAATAAAACTTAAACCTATGAAACCATTTACGTTGTAGGTATACTAATACTATTATTATACATTATACTGGCGGTGTTTAATACCACGAACGGCTGTACAGTGGTGGGTGGGAGGAGGTACCGAAGGGGTATCTCTCATTAGTAAAATTTAAGACGTATAAAATGATATAGGCATATCGTTTGGACCGATAAGGTACGATAGGTAATAATAAAATATCAATATATTGTTCGACAAGAAATACCGGTTTGGTGGTCGGATCAGTCAACAAATATAATTATGAACTGTCCAATATCTCGTGGTGTTAAAATAGAACATTATTTCACCTTTTTTGCGTGAATTTTAACTATGAAAAAATTTAACAATATTACAACGGTACGTCTCTAAAATAATAATTATTATAATTGTTTATCGTATCATAATATTATAATATAATATCGTCACGAAACGCTTCATAACGCCCGCGGATAATACCTGAATAACACAATATTATTATTATTATTATTTGCGCGGTTGACGATGAAAACAAAATCGTCGTATACGCAACGCGTAATTATTACTGTTATTATTATTATTATAGAACTTCTCTTATCTATAATACGTTACTTACCTTGAAATTGGATTTTACAGTATTGCTTTTCAATAAGCTTTCAGTGTTCACTCAACAGTCAACTGTACAACAGTGGTCAAATCAAAACTCCGTTGGCGGAACAAGGCCGCGGTTTAGACGAAAATTATTGCAGTAAGTCTTATTATTTTTATTATAAATAAATATTGTTTAACGCGTTGTTTTAGTGTCGTCTGCGTTAATAATTATTGTTAATCGTCAGTCATTATTGCTCATTAGTTATTACTTAAGACGGTCCTTTATATCATTTTACTTCGTTAACGCGAAATCGGTGTTTTACTCGGTAATTCGTTAAACGCGACACGTGTACACCGCGGCGCGTCACGAACTCTTCGATAATAATAAAATTCCAATCGTCGGCGATCGCAATATTTAAATATTGAATAATAATATGTACAAATCAAACAATTAAAATCCAATACGATTGCTGTAAAAACAATAGTACGAATAAATTCGGTGTTCGGACCGAAAATACAGTTCTGTGATTCGTTTGTTGTCTCAATTGTTTTGTCAAAAACATAAAGTTATTGTTCAAAACAGATAGATGGGGCACGCGTGTATTAAAATAACGTTTTTAATGCAATTCAACGAAAACGGCCGATGTTAATACATAATATTTCGACGGTAATTACTAATTATCGTCGATGCCGATCCCGACCGACTGCCAGACGTTTAAATGTTCAAATTAAAATTCTTTTCGGAGGTTGAAAATCCCGTCATAATGAATTCTAATAAACTTCAATGAACTGGTTTTTGGAACAATTAAATGACCCCTCTGATAAAAACGTTTTGAAAGGCCAAACGTCGACAGTGTCCGAATTTGTCACACTCTTTTTAAGTAATTCTATACGTTTCAATTAGACAGATTTTTATTATTTTTTCCCGTCCGCACTAACGCGCGTTTCTATTATTGAATTTAATTTAAACAAGACCGGACGTAGGTCGAATTAATAATTAAGACGACCGTTAAGTTTACGACAAGATCGTAATTCTTCACCACAACATACTTAAACCATACTTATACATAATTACGAATACAGATTCATTTTAAAGCTTTTGTTTTCACGTATTTATTTTATTTCGACCGGCAATATTGATTAATATTGGTAAATAGACGGTGTTACACTTTTAAAAATATTGATCTTCAATTGCTTTGGCAGGCTTTTAAAATGTTGGCCACTGAATTTCAAACGTCCATTTCGTTCAAATATCGTTTTTATTGACAGAAATTCGTCATAGTTTTGGCTGATATTAAAAAAATACTTGTTGCATTTTAATATTGAATAAAAAATCAAGTCCCCACACATGCGCTTTGATTAATAAATTGTCCGGGATTGATAACGTCATGACAATCTCACGGAATATCCGGCACCTTAGACAGCTGCCTTCATAGTTCATTATATTGTTCTGCGATTATAACGTTCTTTATCTTATTACCTACCGATTTATACCGCATTGAACTATGTTATTATCACTACCATAATAATAGTGATAAATGATTGGGAGGTATCACGTACACGTGGTTGTCTGTTTTAATAACACTTCATCATATAATTTTTATACGACAGTTGAAACTTAAAAGTTAAACTAAATTACATGTCTAGTTATTTAAATTAAGTTGATGTTTTTTAAGTCGTCGTAGTTAGTGCGTTTAAATTTTTAAATATTTAAATATTTAAAATTTAAATATTACCTTTACAATATTATACTACATAATATATTTAGAATTTTTATCTATGTTCCTTTTCTATTTATACATTTTTCCCATTTTTATAATTGAATTGAAAAATTTATATCCATAACATGTATATTTTATAATTACTAGGTAATAAGAAAATTACAAATAGGTAGTAAAAATAAAAATGATATATTTGTTTATAGTTGTACTCCGGGTTGTACTTTATGATCATTTATTACAAATTCCTTAAATATTTCTTTACTATTTTTTCATTAGATATTATACTTCATTCAATATAAATTTATCAATGATAAATTAGTGAAACGATCTTGCTTCATATTAGCGCACAGGCGGCACAATATTTTATCCTGCGCATGACCAAAAATTACCTCTCACATGATGCTGAACAATACCAATATAATATATTATTGTGAGCACTAATTGTACAAGTTTAAATAAATTTGGATAAACTACACAATTTACAACTTATTTAAGACCATCTACCTTAATTTCACATTTTATAGCATCAACATCAATGTTCAATAACTCCTAGAAATTATAGGTATAATAGCTTTAAAATATTTAGTTTAAAATAATATAAATGTATTTTTTATTTTTTATAGGTAATATTTTTTATTTACATATTAATGTTCAATTAATAACATGTCCTGTCATGACAATTAAGTTTAAGGAAATTGTCTACTCCAATAAATTGTTATATTAAGGTTTCATCTGAATATATTTTTATTTTGGGGTTGGGGGGGGGCTAAGACCCTATAGTCCCCCTATTTGCACCTATGATTTTGAGCTTATGAAATCCTAATATAATAATAGGAGTTATGACATTTTCTTCGGTTTTGCAATATGGCGTGTTGTTCCTTATCTGTATCATTGCTGTCACTCGTCATCTCGTTCGTCATGTTATCACAACTAGTCACTAAAAAAACATTAAGTATTTAAATTTTAATAATATACGCATATATTTATAGATTTAATATTGTAAATCAGTACAACTTACCTATACGTTTGTTTACCAGTACTTCATGTCTTAAAGAATATGTACATAGAAATATAGAATATACCACAGAATAAAACAATACCTTCTCGCTTTCAATTACAGAACTCTGAATCACTATTTCCACAAATTTAAAAATCAAATATCAAATAGAAATGTGCCATTGGGGAGTATAACCACTTATCGGTCGAATACCATAAGTAGGCGTTCTCGCTCGTATATAATATTATTACGACAGTGATTTTCGTGTTTTTTGCAGGGGACGTTTACATGTTGCAGTGCCTGCTGGCGTACGCCGAGTCCGGCGTGCTGGACGATCTCCACGCCGATGGCTGGCCGAGATCGCCGCTCGCGGTGGCCGCCTCGTTAGGCCGCCGGCCGATGATGGACGAGATATTGCAGGATCAGCAAACCGATGACGACGACGATTTTAATTGGACGGTAATCCATTCAATCTGTGAATCTGGTAAGTGGTTTGTCGATATTTTACGCTGCCTCTACCACCATTTTGGGCATTGTAGGTCTTAAAGATAGATGGTCATCGGGGNGGGGGGGGGGGGAGATTTGCATTTAGAGGAGAAAGTACTGCAAAACTTTATTTTTTTTTTTATTCAGAACCTAGATGGTTCTTAACAATCAAGTTGGTGGTAATTCATCTATATTATAAAAGCTGCATTCAATCGTATATGTAAATATATATAATACCCACATTCAACCGGTACGCTACACGATTGATCTAAAAAATATTTTATATTATTGGCGTTTAAATTATAATGTTTTCACTAAACCTAATTAGTTAATCGCCCATAGTATTAAAGAGTTTCTATATAATATTATAATATATCTTAACCAACAAATACTAATTGTGTTGCACAAAAATTCATTATTCCTACTGTAGTTTAATATACTATGATGTATTAACGGTAATCGTTATTACTTGGTACGCATCTATGATTGAAGGCAGATATTCATATAATAATAAGAGCACTTTCGTGCACTCGCATAATTAATCTAGTTAATTTTTTCGTATATAGAGTAAGTACACAATACATATCAAAATGTTTGTGACCAAAAGCTCGACGTCTGTAGTGCATATATTTGCATATCTATACTCGACATTTTTGGGTTTATACGACATATTTTTTTATTGTGAAACAGCATATTTTAAGTGAGAAGATAGTAGGCATGATGAAGGTTTTTTTAAAAACCATATACTTCGGGGAAAATTGTTCATGATCGAGGAAACAAATTATTATATTTAACTGTTTCTAGATAATTTCTCAATAAAGATGAAATAGAGACTAATTTTACCTTAGTTGCGAATCTGGGAATCATGTTACAATAAACTGATATCAAATTTAGTAAAAAACTTAAGAGATATAATATACAAATAATACATGACCACAGCCAATTGTTGTCAGTTTTTTTAAAAAAAAAAAACTAGTTTTTCGTAATTTTCACAGTGTAAAATTACTAAAATTTATGCCATCATTTCACAAACGCACTAAATACAT
>VUJU01005797.1:0-12463 GCA_009835225.1 Aphis craccivora
AAAAAAAAAATACGAAAATTTGATTTTTATACCTATCAAACTGAAGATATTTTCTTTCTTAACAAAATACCGCCATAAAATGATGTTCAAAAATGGACTTGCCCGGTTGTTCCACTGAGCGCTTAAAATTTTATGAGAAAATGGCTAAAAGAGCCCCAAATTTCACCCAAAATGAAAAAGACTGGTTATTGCATTATGTTGATAAAAATAAAAATGTATTAGAATGCAAAAAATCAGATGTAAATACAAATGGGTAAGTTCTATTTTAATATTGAACTTATATTGTTATATAGTATTCATCTGCAACAGCACAAAAGTATAAATATATTGAATATATAGAATGAAACAAAAAACTTGGGAGAAGATTGAACAGGAGTTCAATGCTTCAAGTAATGGAGAATATCGTTCCGCCCAAGTTCTTAAGAAGAAATGGGAAAACGTGAAAAAAAGGGCAAAGGAAAAGGCAGCTGAGGAAAAACATGACATTATTACCACTGGTGGAGGTCCTGCACCTTTAATAAGGTACAATGAAGAGGAAAAAAGAGTGATTGAAATTATAGGGGAAGAACGTGTATCTGGATCAAAATTTGAATTTGATTGTGACAATGGTAATGTATCTACTGTTAAATTTATAACTTACTTACTTTTAACAGTAATAACTAATAAGTAATAACAAAGAATTCAATGTGCTAATATATTATTTGAATTGCAGAAGATTTGTGCACTGAAGTAATTTTTGATACAGATGATTACACTATTGATGGTACAGGTAACTTGAAAATTGTAACTTAATTAATCAAATCAATTTCTTAAATTCAACTGAAAATGCACCATTACTATTAGTTATTAAATATGTATGAATAAAAATCACCATTATTTTAAATATTGACATTTATCCTATTCTATATAGACAATGATGCTACTGGTATGCTGGAATCATTAAGATATAATAAAATACCGTCAAGTAGCCTGTTGACTCTGCCAGTAAAAGCAATTCAAAAACCAGAAATGGATAAGTCATTGAATGTTGCAAAACCAAATACATCAGGTAACAAATAAAATAAAATAAATAAGAAGAAAATTAAAAATTGTTTAGAAGTTAATATATAATGGAATAATACATTTGAATACTAAATATTAATGAAGACATAAATATTAATACAATGAGAAACTCTAATATTAGCAATGTTTATTTAAATATTAAGACGAGAAATGGATTTTTACCTTGCATTAACAATTTCACAATCATTCAAAAACTTGCATTGATCATATTTTTATTAATAAAAGAGTTTATTAACTACTCGTGAATTTCTAAGTATTAGATTTACAAATAAAAAAATGCATAAACTAAATACATATAAAACATTTAGATCTAACTAGTCTATAATTTTCATGTAATTTAAATTATAATATTTTTTATTTTTTTTTCTTACATTGATAGTTAGCTTGAATCAAAAAATATTTTATTGTGGCTTACTGGCTTCAATTGAATTAATTGGAATAATACAAAAGTTTAGTTATATACATACATGAATATAAAATATTATTTATAATTAACCAATTATAAACTATTTCAGATTTTCAAACAAAATGGAAAAATATGAGTGCTGAAAGTCTTAGACATCCAATAACAGAATGTTTGAGACAAGTAGATGGAAATATTTCCAATACACAAGGTATGAATATAACCGTTTTTAATTATACCAATAATAAGTCATTCATAAAATAAATTATTTTCTTTATTACATAATTATTTATCTAGAAACAGAATCACCATTCACTAGAAAACGGAAACATTTACAAGACAAAATTGATAAATGGATAAATAATAAGTCAAACGTGGCTGAAGAATCTGTTGTACTACAAAATGTTAAAGCAAATGGTGAAAAAATACTTTATGAACTTAAAGAAAAAAAACTGAAGCAGGAAATGTTTTTTTCTGCCCAAAAGCATGCATTAGAAATTGATATTTTAGAATTACAAAAACAGAAACTAAAAAAAGAATTAGGAATATTATAATTTGAAAAATATGTGGTTACTTTTATTTTGTTAAATATTGTTTATATTTTTTATTATTTATTAGTTAGAGTTAAGTATTTGTTTTTAAATGACATTATATAAAAAAAATACAATACCTACACATTTTATTAGATTACAATTTACACATAATTAATATATTTTCTATTAAAATACCAATTTTAGTTTAATAACATTGCAACATATGTCAAGTTGAAACACATATAATTTATATATTACCAAAATAATTAACAAGTGATCGACGAACAATTTGTTGAGGAGTATTTGGAGTATTATTTACTCTATCCACGGGAACATGATTTATAAGTTCTACATCTTGTTCTAATTGAGGATTGACTATAATTGTTTTATCGCGTAAAGTATTTGCTATGTTGTGCAATACTGCAGTTGCAACTATAACAGTTTTAGCAGTTTCCAAATCTACGTTAATTCCTATGGCTAGAATTGGAAAACGTCTTTTCCACACACCGTAAGACCGCTCAATAGGATTACGAGTACGAATTTGAGATTCGTTATAACGCTCTTCAGCAATAGTTTGAGGATTGCTCAATGGAGTCATAAGATATTTTTTAAGAGGGTAGCCACTATCCCCTACAAGCAAATTTTCGCCCATTAAACCAAGTTCAAATTTACTTCTAATCATAGAATTTTTGAATATATTAGCATCATGAGCACTACCGGGCCAACGGCAAACAATATTTTGGATTTGAAGATTGGAATCACAAATAGTTTGAACATTAATGGAAAAAAATTGTTTACGATTTCGATATAACTCTGCATTGTTACCCCCTGGCGAACAAATTTTGATATGCGTACAGTCAATAGCACCTATACATCTTGGAAATTTTGCAATTTGATAAAAACCTTGCCTAACTGTTTCCACTTCTTCCATTGTTATTGGAAATTTGATGAAATGTGGACGTAAAGTCGCAAGGGCTTGAGAAACACGCCGCACAATTCTACCAGAAGTAGATCTATCAACTCCTGTAAAATCTGCAGAAACTCTTAAGAAAGATCCAGTTGCATAATACCGCAGTGTAATTAATAACTGATTTTGAGCGGACACAGCATGATTTCTATAATAGAAAAATTAAAATATTCAAAATTATACTTGTCTCAAGAACCATTTACATACAGATACTATGGCTATTTAGCTATTATTATAATTTATAAGTAATTAATTCACAGAAACGATGAATTCTTCAAAGTTCTTTTTTTAATTCTTTAAGTTACATTTAGGTAGGTAATTTTTAATGATTTAACTTGAAAACTATGAATCAAATTAATCTTATACTAATTTTCCTATTATTAATTAATATTTTTCACCATTTTTAGTTTGTGCTACACGCCTACACATCATAACTTACCGGTCGTAAATTAAGATATAAGTCTTCAATACTTACATATAAATATTAGATTTACCTAGTGGTTCGATGAGAAATTTGGTCTTTAATCAGGTCCAAAACAAAGAGTGTAGTAGCTTTTGATAAACGAAATCGATCGATAAATTCTTGGTCTAGCCATTTCTCAAAATGATTTGTGCGAGGTCTAATAATTTTTGCACGACGTGGGAATGCAATGATTAATGCCAATTCAAATAAATCTTCGTCATCTGAACTACTAGACATATCTTCAGAAAAATCCATGTTATGAGCACCTAAAAATATATTATATTTTGGGATTGGGGCTGACAAGTGGCGGTAGAAAATTATGCAGTGAATTATTTAGAGAAGCATTTAATGAATTCAGTTATTTCGCACACATAAAATATTGATGAATAACAGAATAAATAATAAATCACTCTTGTAAAGTTGTAAATTAAAATGACATTTTCTATGCGATACTGCGATAGACGATGGTCAGTAGTCAGCAAGAGTCAAGCATAGAAAAGTGAAAAAGTCAAGACAACTACTAATTACTATCAGTTATACATCAATTATCATTTATCATAGAATGTTATCACAATAAGATATCAATATCAACATAATATTATAATATTATCTAGATATTTTATTATATAAGCTAGATAATTATCTATAAACAGTATAAACCTATAGTTCAGCCGAACTCCGTACGATTGCGAATTGTACACATGAATCATGACTGAGCCGGTGCTCAATCTTAAAATTGAGTTCAAATGAGCTTGAGCTTAAACTATTATTGTACCCCTTGCCCTTAGTATTCAATGTTTATAGTTTATTAATAACTTCTGATGATAAATAAATATACCACGAGTAATTTGTGAAGTTATGACGTTTGGATAATTTTAATTTTTCCTATTTCTTATCATTTTATAATTAATCATAATCACGGTTTATGATATCTACAACCACAACCGTAATCATAATTAACTATTTTGATACCCCAATGGCCCAATTATTCTCTTGAAGTAATGATAATAAATAAAAAAAAAAAAATGTCCAAAGTTTGAATGTAAAATAATTCGAATGAAGAATCCTTTTAATAAAAAGAATCCTACCGACTGCGCCAAATTTGTAGTGTGCACGGATGTACAATCGTACAGATGTAGTACGAAGTAGTGTAGTTTAAAAAATAAAGACTGATGAAATATTTCTAAGTGTTTATTATTACCAAAAATATTCTAAGTCCAAATAATTAAATTTATTACGCTCTGAAAGATATTCTAAGTCTAGAAATATAAATATTGAACTAGGTGACGTGAAGGTGCTTGCGCTAACTCTGGTAGATCACGTCTGAAATGTGTCTATTCTGGACCCCTTATATATCACCCAGGGATCCCCACGGTACCGGCAGGTCCCTGCTGGTCAGTGTGCGTGCAGCCTTTGCATTCCACCGCCTTGCGACAATCACACATCTATGTGCGTCAATCATATACCTACCGATGACTTCTGGCTTAGTCATAACCGCACGTGCGATGATTCTTAATATGACCCTGACACGACATATTTGCGTAATATAATATAATTTTAATATAATATTACTAGTTCTGCCAGCGTTTTTCAAGAAAATCTATATATTTGTTACCGGTGATTATAGGCATACAATTGTTATTATTTCGGGTGTAATTATTACATTTTGTTTCCCCTCAGATTAATATTTCTACCCTTCGCTTTAGGAATAAGGTCACTGATCCGTACTTGGTCATTACCTAATCTAATGTTTCTGATGCATGTTTCTGCTCTCGGGGTTCATTATAATAATAATATCCATTATGGATATTTGATTATTTACGTTTGGGTGCCTATGTATACTATATTTAAGACATAATGTATCAGAGCACGTTGCAATAATATAAATATATGTTCTTTATGCAAATTTGTATTAGCAAAATTAAATGACCATATCAATATAATATACATCTAACACTTCACTACTAATACAATAGTAATAGTAAAACGGCTACGTCAGTTTACTACAGTTATCTTTAATATTGTGTAAATTTTGTATAGGCTGATTATTTACGTTCTATTTTTATATTTAGTTATTTTATTTGTGATTGTTTTATTTTTATTTCAACATTTGGTATTATTAGTGAGTTTTTTATAAAATTGTATTATTCATTCTTTCATTTGAGAAGTGGACATCACTTTGACGCGGTTCCGCGTAACATCCATTTGAATTCAAACGGCATATACGCGGAGAGCCGTTAATTACTTTTCTTATCAACCGCCAGATGACGACGGACGACGCCGAAGCACGACAACGGCGTTCGGACCTAGGCTCTTTAGTCTTGTGATCCGCACTTAACTGCACACACCCACTTTTCGTGTCTCTTTTGTTTTTACCATCACTTCACCACACTTGTGCTACAATTATTATTTTTTTTGGGTTGTTAATTCATTATTTAGTACCAAGTCTCGTTGTATTCATTCTTGTCTAATAAAAAATTACTCCAACTCTACATCAGTCTTTGTGTTCATTTTATTATTTTTTGTTATTCTAATACCATCCGTATCCACATCTCCGACGCCCTGACATCACCAGGTACTCGTCAGCTTGTGGAGCTACTCACATTATACATTTTTTTGATTGTCAATCATATACCGATGACTTCCTGCCAGATCAAAAACGTGCATTCGATGATGCTGTGACCTCATTAAAATATAATGTAATAAAATAATGTATAATATGATATTATCATCATTTTTAAGAGACTTTTCTTTTGTACCGACTTCGGCTCTTAAACCTATTTTTATTCTCGCTGTGTATCAAAATAAACGTTGTTGGTGAAATGCGGCCCGATCCCTAAATAACGTACGAATTGCGGCCCGTGTTTATGAAACAGACGTAGGAGTTGCGGCCACATTTTATATTTTATTTATCACTTCATATCAGACAATCGGCATTACCCAGAAGACATCACGAGAAGGTTATTTGGTTCGTCTCCCAAAAATGTGTTTTATTTTTTATTATTTATGTAAAAATGGGCAAAAGTATGGTAAAATGAAATTGTTAAGATAATTGTTTGGGCAAAAACTTAAAACTTAATGACTTGACGAAATCAAACTGCTTTAATTCTTTTTGTGTTAGCTTTGTCATCTGTTCTTATAAATGCTTCTTTTTCACATATTTTCTTCGTTTTTACTCCATTGCTTCTACATTTAATATACGTTTCTGATTGAATTACTATTAACACATCAAAAAAAATTATAGATGTTAGGATGATTAGAAGAGAACGATGAATTTAGGTGTGAATGAAAACTTTCACAGCCGTTAGTGGTACGGTTACAGCTAGCAGAAATCTGTGCCCAAGTATTTGGGGGAAACATAGCGTCCGGAGATAATAAATAGTTTTCGAAAACACGGTCGGTAAATTGTTCAACCCGATCATCTTTAGTGGGCACTATTGCTAAAATGTCATCCGTGAAACAATCAATGAAGTTATAAAAATCCAAAAATGGCAAACTAAAAAAATTTTTTAAAAAATAACTTTCATCTGTATTTGTGTTGTACATTTTGGTAAGTTCTAAACTTTGCATTTTCCTCCACCAACTTTGCCCTAGGTGAAAACGACATCCTCTTATTTTAGCATTAGGGAAGACTTCCGCAACAGCACTGTGGATAGCTTGTTGACGATGAACACTATGTCGAATTAATGATAAATCATTCATTGTCAAAGTTGATAAATCGCCTTTCTTCAATATTCTGAACGAATTAATTTTGAAGGTTTGCAAGAAATGTCTTCTATGGCTTTTCTTTTCAAAGAATTACTTAATATTTGCCTATTTAGAACTTTTTCGTTCTTTTTATTGTGGTTATGATTAGTATTACTGTCAACTATTTTATTGAAAGGAAATAATTTTAAAAAGCACTTACAACTTTTGACACTGCAAGGCCACCACTGTACATCGTTTTTTAGTGTTTCGTGAAAACAAAATTTGTAGCCTTCGTAGAGAATAATTGATTTTGATTTTTCACTATTTACAAACTCCATAACACGCTTATAATATAATAAGCTGTATAGGAATAATACACACTCAAACAGAATTTTTATTCTACGTAGGTCGTAGATATAGATACTAAGCGGTGAACAGACTAACACTGTAATATTTTTTGTTTGAACTATTGACGTTATGGTATCTAATTTAGATAAGATACTGCCGATACTGCCGGCACAAAATTGAAAATAAACAAATTTAATTAACTTAGTGATAAAATATGACCGGGCCTCACCTATAGCCCGAAATAACCACCATATACATATTATCTTACTCTTTGTTCTTAGGCCTACGGTCGCTGACTCGCGTTTGATGATTATTATTATTATAGTATCTACCAAAATAGTACTCATTATAAAATCTGGTCACTAAGATTCACGTCCTGGTACCTATGTATATTATATTTAATATATGACCCAGATAGCAAAAATATGTTATAATTATGTTATTATAATATTATGTAAATAATTACTAATAATATATTAATATTATTAATTCAATTCTTAATGCTAACAGAAATGTTATTATAACGTTTTAGCATTGAGTATAGATGGTACTATCTATACTCAATGGTTTTAGTAATATCTATTGGCCAGAGCAATCTCATTATATTAATGACATTTGTAAAGAGGCGCGAATCTGAGGTAGGGGCTAAAGGGCTTTAGCCCCTCCCCTTCGGCAGTATTTTAAGTTATATAAAATGAAATTACTATAAAAAATATTATGGTTTTTGTAAATTACAATACCTAACCTAACCCCCCCCCCCTTTGTGATTTCTAGATCTGCGCCTGTTTGTAAAACATTAGTACCTATAACATTTTTATCAAAATGTTATTATGACGATTATCTTGTAAAAGTATATAAATGTTTTTTCATAGATTCAAAATCATATTATAATACTGTTTTTACCTCAAAATATATTTTGGATCAAAAATTGCAAATATGCAAAAAAAAATTATTTGATATATAATTTATACATCTATTATGCTTATTAGGCTGTTTAGGCTTTTATTTATAATATACCTATTATTAATATACAAATGATGATTATTATTGTGCACATAAAAATCTTAATATTTTAGTAACATAATATGTAACTAAAAAATGTAACTACATAATATATGTTATATTGTGTGATGGAAAGTAACTATTTGTGCACTTACAATATACAACATAAAACTGAGATGCCATCATCGTATACTTAAAATTTACTGTACAGTGTATACAATATAATATAAATAAGTAAATATCAGTATAATTAGTATATATTCTAAGTATACTTAGCTATTATTAATTATACTTAGGTAGCTGTTTTATGTTATAATGATTAAATGTACATATCATATTATATCATGTCCTGTGGCGGACTGAGGCCTCGAAGGCCCGGGTGGGTGTATATTTTACAAAATAGTAAACAAGTGACTTATTTTATAGTTTTTATTTTTAATAAAATAACTTTGTAACAAAATGAAATTAATGTCTGAGTTAATATCTAACTAAATGAATTATTATAAAATAAAAAAAGTTACTTCAATATTGAAATCTTAAATCGTTTTTAATACAAATAAAATAAAACAAGCTAGTTCAACTTAAACCTTTTTCAACACAAATAAAATAAAATGATTTCAAAAATAATTATACTTTTAATTTTACAAATACTATTATTTTAAAAAATTAATAAATTACTTAATGTTCCAGAACTTCTCCCAATAGTATCTATGATTTCCGAAATTTCTGGAATCATATCTGAGTCTAAGCTAATTAACATTAAATATTCTAATAACTCCTCCTTCATTGCACTCCTCAATCTGTTTTGTATTATTAATTTAGAAAATGCACGGTCGTAGTTTACTTGAGTACAGGAGAGTGTAAGAATATATTTGTATGCCAAGTTTATACTTATGTTTGAAAATGCTGAAGTGTGTAAATTATATATATATAAATATTCCAACAAATGTAGTGGACAACTGCAGCAGCCTACTTTTTTTCCAGACTTGCAAGTAATCGTTTCGAAATCATCACTAGATTCTGCTGAATTATCGTTAACACTTTGTAATTTTGTGTTACTTTAATGGGCAATTTTGATAAAAGTCTGATTAAAAATGATATAAATAGAAGAAATTCTTCTTTTAATGCGATTCCAGATTCGGCATTTGATTTTTGAGCAACATATTTTAAATTATCGTCATTAATTAAATGATAATTTTTGGCGAATTTTTTAAATCGTTGTGTATTAAATGTACCTACCTAATAGTTCATATATTTTTTCATTTTTTTCAATCACATTTATTAAAACATCGTAAACTCTTCGATGGGTATTGATCTTGAAATATTCATTTGGTGAAATATTTCTGTTATCATCAGAAGCTTTCTCACCAGGCATTTTTTTTTTTAATTTTTGGCCTTCGTTTATTAGTAAATGTTTGTTCTATAAATATATTTTCAAGTTTTTTAATTTTATCAGAACTGTTTTTACTCGAAATTAAATTAATAGCTCCTTCCTTAACTCTGTCATAATTCGATGATTCTTTTCTAATATGACTTAATAAAGACTTAACTAGATTTATAACAGTAATGAAATCCAATTCTTTAGATTAAAGATATTTTGAAACAGCAGTAGTGTAATGAAAAATTTTAAGAAATATAAATGAAGTTACGATAGTTTCAAAAGATTTCCATTTTGCTAATAAAAACCTTGCATCAGATGATGTATTTGAATCAATCGATTTATCTGAACCAAGAAAATATTAAGATTCCAATAAAAGTCATATCGATCACTAGTTTCATTAGACTCTGACCAAGGATCAAAAATATTTTTCAATGCAGCGTCCTTACTATTCCTTTACTACTTTATTACTACTTATTCCTTATTACTTTTGAATTTTTCTCAATTTACCATTTCCAGTTTGATTTTTCGAAAGAAAATTTTTTCAAATGCCAGTTCTTTTATAAAAATCAAAAAAAAAAAAATACAAAAAATACAGCGGTTTTTTGTAATAAATTAAAAAGATCTATTATAAGATAATATTTAGATAAAGTTGACAAAGAATATCAAACGCATTAGATATATCATGTTTATCAGAAATATCAAGATTTGATGTAGTGTCAAACTTTTCACTAGACTACATGCACTTGATTTGCTTAGGCACAGCTATAATGTTGATATTCCTATGGAAAAAGGGAGATTAAAAGTGTGAGATTACCTTAATGGAAAGTTGATGCAATATCAAGTGATGCAGTTAATTTAAAAACATCATTCCCTTATGAATTTTCAAGAAAACCCAGAAGCCTAGATTATTTTTCTCGGTTTAAGGCCATTGAGCTTAGAACTTATTTACTGTACATTTTTTCTATCATTTTGAAAAATTCTTTATCAATTAATTGCTATAAACATTTCATGGCTTTAAGCATCGTTTACTTCATAACTTTTAGCAATGTTACTAAATCCAGATCATTTGTCTTATGGAAATTATGCAAGCAATTAATTGAAATACTTTGTACATTCATGCAGACTTATATGACAGTCATTACACATCCCATACAGTCATGGTTTATTGCATATAACTGATGACTATGAGCGCTATGGACCTTTAGACAATTGTAGTGCGTTCCCGTTTGAAAACTATATGCAAACATTAAAATCACTTATTAGAAAACCGGATAAACTTTTAGAATAAATAGTACTTAAATATCAAGAACGCAGGCAACTTATCAATAATGTCAAATCCAAAAAATAATACAAAACCTCATAATTAAGGTCCACTAATACAAAATACTACAAGTCCCCAGTATAATAAATTATTATTTTATAATTTCAAATTTAAAACTCAAATTAATGCAGGTTCTTATTTTTGTTCCAATAAAAATGAGATTATAAAACTAATTAATAAAGCCTATTCAAAAAATACTGATAATTTTAATAGGTAAAAAATTTGATAGCATGCAAAACTTTTATGATGAACCTATAAAATCATCAAATTTTGCATTTATACATATAGTTAGTAACTATAAATAAAATATATAAATATATAATATAANTATATATATTATCTAATACCCTACAAGCCTAATAACAAATATTTAAACATCACATATTTTGATAAGCTTTATATTAATAAATAAAGATTTGATTATCACCAATCGATTCCAGTATGACTAACAACACCAATACCTGTTTTACCCATCTCTCCCCTATAGTCATTAGTTTTACATTCTCATTGTCAAATTTTTGTTAGCAATAATATGAAGAATTTAAGAATTTATTGGTGTTTAATAGAAGACACGTTTGAACATCCAATATCACAACGATTACAAACATGTACAAGCATGTAGTGACACGTCCGAGTATTGTCGATGAATTCCATCCAAAAAGTATAGTTCATAGAGCAACATGAGATAGTCCGTTTACTTCCGCTCAAATGACAATTCGTGTTATTTCAGAGTTCTTAAGTGTTTTTAAAGTGTATACAAGTATTATAAAAATCAAATTATATATTTTACTTTAATGAACACAGTAGTTCATTTTTTCTACCACTATATTATGAGTAGAGATGTGGACTTTACCGATGTAACCGCGAAAATGTACCTCAGTGATATTTTACCCCACTGAGTAAAATATCACTAGCGATTATTTACCCCTGTAAAATTTCACCAGGTATATTCTACTCCAGTAAAATTTTGCTAGATATATATTTTACCTCTCCAAGGGTAAAATTTCACTAGCGGTTATTTACTTGAGGGAAAAATTTCACTAGCGATTATTTACCCTAAGTAAAATTTCGCTAGGCATATTTTACCCCGGTAAAATTTCACAGGTGATATTTTCACAAGTGAATATTTACCCCGGGGTAAAAATCCACTAGATTTGATAAATTAGGTGTGGTTTATGGTAATAATCATTCACAATTTATAAAATATTAAGCACTATATTACTTTAATACGTATGTACAAGAATAAGATAAAACAAACGAATACCAATTACGCGTTACAATATTACTGCATATATC
>VUJU01005798.1:0-12458 GCA_009835225.1 Aphis craccivora
TGATTCCACATTAATAATACCTATAAATTCATTGATAAAATATTGTACATACTTAAAGCTTATTTATCCGATCACGCTGTTTGCAAAAAATACCTTTCAATGATGACAAATTATTGGGGTTTATCGGTGCTTAACATTTGATGTCGTAATAATAGCAGAAACTCTATTTTTTCCATCAATAATGTTGCGTATAAATAAGATAATACAAACCTTAAAACGACTAAATTCGATTTTGAATATTTGGTAAAATAGTTCAAGGAGATGACCATACCAAAAATGTATTTTTTTTTTTTTTTTACCTCGATAAAATAACAATGTGGCTCACGGTTAGAATATATAAGAGTGGTACGAATTTACGATATCATTTTTAATAAATACTGGACGAATAAACTATACACTGTAATCAGGTAATCACCGGTAATCCAAGTCCCAAGTCGATGCAATTTCACCATCACTACCGTTCCACGAAAATCCATAAAGCACGAAATATCTTTATAAATCTCAAAAGCTATCTCCTACACTCGTAGTACATTTTCCGAGACAAAAGAAGTTCATTCTGTATAGATACATGTATGTGTAAGAGAGTATGAAACAGAAATAGTACTACAACCTAACAATCAAGGGGGAAAACGTAATTATTTATGACAAATAAAAAACTGTGACTACAAAATTAAGTCTAATATTAAAATTGTTAAATATATGTCCACAATATTATTGTTAATCTAAGAGAGTTATTAAAGTCTACTGTAATTAGCAATCGTGGTGAGCAGGTGATTTGATCATTTTATGTATCATATCACATCTATTATGACTAAAGTGAAATTAATAAATATAATATAGCCTTGCAATTAAAAACCTAACTAAGATATTTCTAATTATTTGAAAGATACTTATATTATATTTTTGAATTATATTCTTCAGGTGAAGTCATTATGGAAATGGAACACTTGATAATGTCCATGGTTGCCAATGCTTTATGTTTATTTCGGTTAAATTTTAAGCAGTATATGCATTTATTATAATTAGTATTTGGTAAACTGTATTCAAGAGTACATTAACATAATGGTTACGTTAAATTAGTGTTATCTTCAAAAATCAAATTAAATTAAAAATCTCAAACACTATAGTTAAAAATACTATAACCGTTGTAACAATAAGTGTACTAAGTTTTTTCAACATTAAAAGATAATATACTCATTCAATAAAGCTCACTGGTACAACCACTCCCATTTCAATAGCGTATAATATTATATTTATGTCTGGATATAATATTTGAAGTACTTACCTAAACGAATACGTACATTGTTCCAAAAAAAGGTAACTTAAATTGCTTACCACAATAATTGAATAATGAGATATTAAAATATTTGAAAGATTAATAGAGGGAAATAATTGGATATATTTTTGCTTTATTAGTTATTAGTTATTACTCATTACCATGCACTATACTAGAAAATAAATTATGAAGATTAATTCAGTATTATAACATTTTTGAGTGATTGAAAATCAATACTTGTAACAGCTTGGATACATAGCTATCGATTTTTATTTTTATAAAACATTATTATATACATAGTAAATACAATCATGTCTAATAGTATAACACTCGTCAGTAGTCAATCAGAAACTGATTTATGGTTTTTTACAAGAACCAGGTTTATTAGACTTTAAAATCATTTAATAAATTAAAACATTCTACTATAATTGATTAGGAAGAAAATCGTCATAACTTTTTACATTTTTTTGCATAAATTTAACTGTAAATTAAAGTTGACTTTATTTTATAAAACTTTTTTAATTTAAATATTTATTTTGAATTAATTAGATTAAGTTATAATATAATATCATAAACTAGTATTCTATTGTGGAAAATACCTGTATAAAAAATATGATAATTATTATAATAAATAATTATAACAATGAATCAAACCGTTTCAACGCTGTTTAAAAAATATAAATATAATTTTTTTTTTTAAGAATCAAATACAATTGAAAATAACAAATATATTATACCTATTATATTTTATTAGTATGAAATATTAGATGCGATCATACGTTGGAAAAATATTTTGTGATAAAAAAAATGTATTTCAATACATTGTATTTTTTATTATTATTATTATAATTGAACGTTATGAGTTTAATATTAAATAAAATTTGACTTATTATAAATCATGAAAAAAAAAAAAATAGTAATGGTAGAAAATATTTAATATTTTTGATAAAGTATTCTATATTTATTAATAATTGTGTGACTGATACAATTATATAACACATAAAATTAAAATAATTTTCTTAGAGAAATGCAATGGTTCAACAAAAACAAATAAATAACAATAATTTACCTATAATTTCTAAAAAAAAAATATAATTATGATTATTAACAATACCTACTATCGAGTAAACTGATTGCTTATCTTATTTGATTTTGTATATATAATAAATTTATATTAAGTAATCCCAATAATAAATTGGAATGAATTCATGATATAATTTACATTATAATAGTATAATTATACTTATATTTTCATGGCAAAATTTAAATGTAACAAACTGAAAATGGTTGATCACCGATATTTAATGCATTTTATATGCGTATCGTTTAGTAGGTACCTACTTACATTCTTATATTAGGAAAAGTTCATTTCAGACAATAAAAATAAATTGATACGTAAATATTATAATTAAAAAAATATAATAAAAATAAAAAAAACTTTCAATATAATATATTGATATTTATAATATTATAACCACTTTTTATTATTCAAATTTAAAAGTAAACATAACATTTAAATACGTTATAATTGGTTAAAAAACAAAATAAATGATTTAAGACTTTTAACTTACAAGGGAAAATATTGAAATCATTTATTTTATATTAATATTTTTTAGTATTAATTAAAACTCATATTTTGTTTATTTATTACTTACTATTATAGGTAGGTATGTTACATTTTCACCTTCATATTATTCTAATATGCCGAATCTTTCAAAATGCTCTAAATATTGAATGTTATGAACCATTTTATATAGGAAGGTAAAATAATATAATTGCTATAGTTTTAATAATTTATTATGTACTTAAGTTATTTCAAAATGTGTTATCTGAAAATACTTACATTATACATACTTTTTTACCGAAGTTACTATATCAGTCACTATATTGATAATTTATATTTCTTATTAGTAACTATTGTAATATATATTGTATTTATTAATTAAATAGCAAAATATACATATTTTAAAATATATTATGTAGCATACTATCACTAGCAAATAGGTAACAAACAAAGAATATTTGACATTTATATGGAAATACAACTTATTTCTAGTTATGAAAATATGACTTTAGAGTCTGGTATTGTAAACGTGACAACTATCGCGTTCCCATTGGCGTTTCACGATCTCTGATTATCATACTGTCCATCAAAAGTTTGTACCAAACTTGATTCAGTATTATAATATTATAACAAAGGCCCCATGACGCATAAATGCCTAGCAGCTTTTCAATAGGGGAAATGCATCTTGGTCATAATATAATAAATTATATCTGTTTTCTTCGTGCTAAACTCTTACAATTCAAATCAAACTGGAATTAAACCTAAATATTCTAAACAGTAATGGATTCAACGAAAAATGACACGATAGTTTGTTATGACTACTGACATAATAATATAGCACCTATGCGTTTATTTATATGATATATATACATAATAATTCACAAGACGTCCATTCACATTTCTTTTAATAACAAATCAATTTAAATTATTATAATTTAAATGCAATAACTATATTTTCAAATTCTTAAATTTATTTTTTTAGTACTTAAGTAATCTTTAAATGGTATAAACTTGTATTTGTCAATTGAGAAGGATTCCCTTTTTTAATGTAAATTATTTAGTGAATATTTTGTTTTTAAATATTAATGTGTTTTATTTAAAATCCCATTGAATAGTTTTTCAGTAACTATAATGTTCATACTGAGGATAATAGCTCTTACAAATTATATGAAAAAATATAAAATATATGTAGTGTTGGATCTTGTATTTATTATACTTGGACCATGTTTACAAATTATTTATGTTAATACATTAATATTAATTACAAAATACATATTCATATTAAATGTATAATATACATATTCTAAGACCATTATGAAGGACCTATTATCCTTAGCTCACACAGTTAAATAATTCAAAACCAACTACTTCGAATTTTGATTCTGAAACATTATTATTTTCAGAAATTATTCAAATATAATAATAATAATTAAAAATATTATAAATTAATTTATGGTAAAAAAAGAGGTATTTATATTTGAAAAAAAAAATAGAAGTTTTTATTTCCAAAATGCATTCCTTAATTATTACGTAAATTAAAAATAATTGATAATATAGATTTTAAGTAGGTATGCGTATTTAAAAAATTCTGAATTAAATCCGATTTTGAATATCTAAATTATTAAATAAATGAAAGGAGGTGAACATACGTTTGCGTGATACAACATGTAGAGTTATCAAAAAAGATAATTCTTTCCATCATATAATAATAAATAATACACCACATACTTTGCTATAATATATTCCATAATATCATGTAAGCCTTTATACAATTTATCAATATAATATAACATTTTATGATTTATAAATTATATAAACAATATCGTCTTAGGCATAATTATACTATGTAAAACCACTGACCACTGTAATTCACAAGTTAGTGGTTATCTAATGTTAAACTTTAGTATGATCTATTATATTATATAGCTTTACAACAGTAGTAGCGCAGTAGTTGCACAAATCATTAATATTAAACACTTCGTGTGATGGAAAAGTGGCCATTTCGCGTATTGTAGAATATTTTATGTATGTCCAAAACGGCAGGGTATTACCCACTAACACGGTACAAGTATATTACACGATTTCCATAATTATTTTGTCTAATTATTATAAATGATCATTATAATATTAATCAAGGTTAATGCATCTTAACATACGTCGTAAATCAAAGTGTCGATGTATACTGATTATAATATAATACTACACTAACAATTGAATAAAAATTAATTGTTATGGAATATCAATTCTATAAATTACGTCATAATAATAAAAATAAAATTAATAACGTTACCAATATTTTACCCTTTCAATAATATTACTATAAATAACAAATATTTTGTTAGAATAAAAAATAAAAACTACTATATAGACACACTTGGACAGTTTGCAGACGATGTCAAATTTGATGATTTCGTCATTCCTTGTTAATTTCAAACTGATACCTATTAATAATTCATACAGATAATTAAAATTTAATTAATATCTATGTCTATGTTGAAAAAGTGGTAAGTCATTAAAATGACCATGCGTTCGTAATTATTGAGAGTAATCAGTGAAATATACTGTTGCATATAAATCCTAGTCCTAGTAATAACTATATTATTACCTATTATTATTAACACGGATACGTATCAATGAGATAAAATATACTATTATTATGATAAATTTGGATATGATGATAATAATTAATAATAGAGCGAACAAATAAAACATATTATATATATTATGGCTTTTAAGCATTCAAATAATTAACTCTAATGAAATATGATTTTATAATTAATTTACAAGACATCTCGTATAGAAGAAGATGTATCTGAAATTTGATCTGAGATTAATTTTACTTCATTACGTATACCTTATTATGTTGTCATTACAAAGATACAAATACTAAATACTATATTTTTTTTTATACATATATTTCTTAATTATTTAACAATAATAAACGATAAATACAAATACATTGTATTGCTTGATTATAATTATTATTTACTATGGACTTTATTTATAAATTTATGATCCTTCAAATAAACTAGTAATACTAAATACATAAAATAATATTTAAGGGATATAGTAGATACAAATATATATATATATATGTGTCTATATATGACATTGTATATTGTATCAATCGTAATAATATTTGTATGTGTTTTTAAAAATATCATTATATTTCTTACGGTCATCTCATTTGGTAACCCATAACTTTTATTTAATCCAAAAAGTTTTTATTTACGTTCATCTATATTCTATACGAATATATAATTGTACATTATAAGTATAGGATGTTTTGATTATGTTTTATTAAAATCACATTTATTAGAAATCATCATAATATTATATTACGTAATAAAGTATTTAATTGGTAATAAATTCGACAAAAAAAAATATATATTATCATAATATGCACGTATTGTACAATTTATTAAGCATATTAACAATGGCAAGTGTATTTTTTGTATGTATATGCAAAATATATATAATGTTTAACTCAATATCATGAATTTCAACACAATTCCCTTTTTGTTTTAATTTCATAAGTTTTTTTTTTTTATTCAAGTGTATACTATTTGATGGTTTTTGAATTATTAAAATAATATTACAATTTTTATTAAAGCTTGTTATTTTTACTCTTTTTTAAAATTAAATCTCACTTTACTTTTATTTTAAATACCAAAATTGATTTCATACATTAAATATAATAATGAAAATATATTTTTAATATTTCTTCATAACTTGGATTCAGCTTATGAACAAAAATATTTTGTATTATTTGAATAATAAATTATAATTTATAACTGAATATTTATTTGATGATATAAATTAAATTATTTTAAAAAGTACGATCATTGGCCATGGCAAGAATATAAAAAAAGTTGTGCCCTACCCTAGAAATGTATTGTTGTTAATAATATTATATTAAATTTCGAAATAACAACATAAAAATATTTGTTCTTTATCAGTCAATATGTAATAAAATTGTGTTGAAAATTAAAAATATGTATATATTTTATTATTATTTATAAAAGATATTTACAATATATATACAAAATTAATGTTATAATAAGAAAATCAGTTAATGCTTGTAAAGACTTAATAAATATGAAGAAAAAGAGTATCCATCGACACTACTTCTAATAGTATATAATTACGAGAGGAAATAAGCTTGTTTATATTATACATTATACTTTGTGTAATATTGATCATAATTCTTATATTATAATTATAATAGTATAGTTACCTATACTATTAATATACTTATCTTTCAAATGTTATGTAAAGCTGTTTATTCTTCATAAAATACAAAATAGATAAAAATATAAATTTTATATTTTAATATTTTAATTTTTATTGTATAATATAAATAACGAAATAAAATAATATGATTATAACTTTGTGTACATTATTGATTATTGAATATTATAAATTTAAAAATATTGAACATTTTAATGGCATTTAAACATATGTTAAACTATTTTGAAAATAACATTAAATCTATAAAATATCAAAATTAATAATTGGTGAAAATTTAAAGTCATGGGTTGTTTAAAAGTTTTATATAATACAAAAAGTTTTCATCCCAAACGGGAATCAAAACCAAGGGTCTCGATGTTTCTCGTATACTAATGGTTTTAGGCAACCATAAGAAAAACTACTGGGAAATATAAAAAATGGTATCTCTTAGATACCACATATGTATAACAATTGCAGATCTGTAGAGGGGTTGCATAAACTTTTTTGAGCATTTATTTTACTAAAAAAATATGGTAAGATAAAAAAAAAGTACATAATTTCAATATAACGAATTTTTACATACGTTAAATAAAATAAAATATTTTTAATTGTTAAAATGTTTTTTGATAAACAGTTTTTTTTTTAATTTCCATTCATTTAAATCAAGAGTTCTCAATTGTATTGTGTTAGTGTAATATAAAACAAGAACACAGGGTACTTTTAGCTTTTGATGAATGTACTTTGTCCATAAAGTACTATATTTACATTTATACTTTGTCATAAATAATAAGTATCTAAAAAGTCAATAGGGTTTTATTTGTATTTATTTAATTTCCGTATGTCCATATTATAAAACCTTGATTTTTATAATTTTCAAATTCAAAATTATTTTAATTTTTGAAAATAATGAAATTAAATAACGAGTTTTCGGTAAAAAAAATAATACATTAGTGTCCTCGTTTTATGCAAAATATAACATGTAAATCAATAAAACTTAACACAGCTAATGTTTTTATATATTTTTTTTTTTGTCGAATATTAACTAAACGATTAACATGTTATCAAATGATTTTTTACATTTTAAATATTGATTATATTTTGTTATAACATTTTAATTATTCTAATAAAATTAAAAATGAACAATGAACATCGCACGTTAACATTTTAAATTTTCAAGACACTAAATCTTAATTAAGTATCAACTTTAATGTATAAATTAAGAACATAATTTTACAAACATAAAAATAAAAAATGATTCATAATTGTATACGTTCACAGCAAGCAAACGTATGCCTATAAAAACCAATCGTTGAAATTTCATGTCAGATACCTAACTGATTAAAAATAATAATAGTACGATACCCATCAGATGTATTTTTGACATTTATTCATTATTTATTACAAAAAATTTGAATAGCTAGTATGTTAACTTATATTGACACGCGTTTGTCTTATGTGTTATTTTCAACACTTCAGCTTTTTTTCTTAATATATGGTATGGTAAAAAAAGTATGAATTATTCATTTGTAAAGACCACAAAAGTAGTTACTTGAAATAGACTTTTTCAAAACCTTTTTGTTTGATAACCACTAGTACAAACGTCTCCGTGGCCTTAAAAACAGTATCAATCGATATATTTCTGTTCTGATGCATAATGGCGTGCTTTTAGATTTTTTTTTTGTCCAGTCGACTGCCATACACTTAATTAATGGATATAAATATATATATATACATATATTAACACATCCGTCATTAATGATTTTTAATTTTCGAACAAATGTCATCGTCCTACATACACAGCTGACAATGGATAATCCGGCAATAAGAAAAATAGCCATCAAATCAATAAAGAAAAATATATAACCGACCAGTTGGGACACGATTAGTTTTACAAGAATGGAAAGTGATCGCAATAAAGTTAAAAAAATAGTAAATATATAATATTATTTCTCGGCATGGTAACACCAAACACATTCATTTTAGAGGTAGTTTTAAAAGGTCCGGTAATAATCTGTACGTAAAGATAATCCCCAACAGGTTTATTCACGATAGACAACGATAATCGACCTCGGTAAAATACATAGTTGGGTTATATTGTGTTAAAACACAAAACTGTTTTAAATAAATGAGGTGCCATAAAGAACCATCAATTTGAAGAAAGTTCTTATCCCACGAGCAACACTATCAGCTATTTATCAAGAATATGAAGTGGTTAATATTGATAACTTAAATATTATATAGCTAGCAGCTTTGGGTAAATATAGGTTTATGTCATTTATGATTTCATTGTGTATAGTTCAACACAATGGATGATACTTAATAATATTCATAATAATATTCTTTTAAAAAATAAATTAGACATTTAGATCTGACAAACCGATAGATTTAGTCAAATAGTTTATTACAAGGTATTTTATTGTCTATGATATTTCAATAAAAAATATAATTCAATTTAATTAGTTCACTTCTCATCATTACTGGACATTAATCATTACAATAATATTATAATTTTATAATTATTATGTAAAGATGTATAATACCGTTATTTTCATTATTGTAAAATCCAATAATTTAAAACAGTTTCCTTTTCTTATATTACAGTTTTATTATTTTAGAATCAAAATAAAATAAATTTATTTATAGAAAATAATAATACTTCAATATTTATGTACCTATGTAAAATAATAAAATAAATATCAGCATAAAGTTACCTTAGCTTCTGAAATAAGGTTTATATAAGAGAGTAACGATATATTATATGCCAGTAAAAGTTTACTTTTGGATTTATTTGATTATTAACATCGATTTTGAACTAAGTATAAGTCACAAATTTTTCCAGATACATTTAAGTACTTCTGACATATTTTTTATTTCTAAAAAATATAAGCGTAATAATATTTTTGATTTTTGATTCGTATTTAAGATTAGATACACTAAACATTTTCTTATATGAAACAACAATGGTTTACCCACCATTATAAAATACTATATAAGGATATAATTTCAAATATTTTCATGTTTTAAAAATAGACAAAATAGTCTACTTCAATCTAAACTATATACAGTGTAGTTCATTAAATTATTTTCACTTCCTTTTTTCTTCAATAAAACAGTTATTTAAAATTAGATTTTTGGAATTTTCATTTTTCATGTACCTATACTTAAAGACTATATTTTAGTAATAACAAATCTGAACCGCTCTAATTCCGTAATTATAAACAGAGATAACTTGGTAGATAGTCTTGTTACTAGTTGCCACATACATAAAAATGTCTTAAAATGTATGATGTGTATGTGCATTTCTCAATATTCTACGTGTACGCTTTTAGAATCGGTGGATTTTTTAAGTATCTCAATGACTTTTTAAAATACAACAAAAAGCAAAATAAAGTAAAATTATTATTAATAAATCCATTCTAGTGGAATTTTATTCGATAATACATACAGTATAATATCTGGTTTCCTTCAACATGCAATTTCATCTTATATCCTACAAAGCATGCTATGTATAATGTAACCAATATCCGCTCCCACTTCAGTTCCTAAATATTCCATAAAAATCATCTTTACTTCAAATCATATCTAATTCACTAGCAATCAAGCCTACAGAATTATTTAAATTCTATATAATTATGATATTTTAAATGGATAACATTATTCAATCAACTATTTGTGTCAAATATTTAGTTTTTACATCACACTAACATAGATATAACGTACTAAACAAAAAAGACTCATTATATTAAACTCCAGAAGTAAATTTTTTAAGTTACTTTTGGAACAACATTCCAACCTTAGCCTAAAAAAAACTCATAGCTATACAAAATTTTGGTAAAACCAATTTGAATCGTTGAGCTGTGTTAATTTAGATAATGGAAGCTATTAAAAATAAAAACCAATTTGGTATTATGGCACGCAACTATAGAGTACTTTAAAGAAATCTAATACCAACAAAATACAAACTTTCTAATCAATATCACAACATATAATTAGGTATACGTACATAAATGATATTTTACATTCCAAATCAATCTCATCACTCGGGCTTAAAAAAATTCCAACAATCTTAGAAACATTAACATTTATTTACAAACATTTTGAATCCCACCTAGCAAAATACTGTAACCCTCTGTAGCTCATGACTTCAACAGTAGTCCAGGAAATCCCAAAGTAGGCTTAAGAGAAATTGATGTAGAGACTTACTAACATAAAAATAATAATAATAATAATAATAAAATAAATAAATTAACAAATAAAATAAATTTATGTATAGGTAAACTATATTATAATAGATTACTTCCAACGTATTACCTAAGGGTAATTTCTTTTATCCTAATATTCATGCCCATATAACCTACATCAAAATTGCCTACAATTTTAATGAATAAAGTAAAAATCAATGAAAAATGATTTGGGCCTCTTCTCACAAAAACCGTCCATTAATATTCTTATTGTAAATATACTTAATAGACTATATATTTCAAATAAAATTTTTATATAAATCTATTTATATGTGGTAATAAGTCATGACTAATAACGCGATAAAATTATACGAGGTACCTATTATATACGTATAGGACTATTTTTATTAAGTAAAATTATTTATAGAAAGTGTAACACACATTTAAATAATTTTAATTTTTTTTTTTAATGAACAACTAAAAACTTTAAATAAATTAAAAAATTTTTTCGTCTGATACAATTTGGATTCTTCCAATTATCAATCGGGTTTTTAATTTTACTGAGTTTATTCTATTGTTTTATGTGAGTTCGTTATTCTTTTTTGAGTTAATTTTTTAATATGTGTTTTATTATCAGAATAATATGTTAAAATATCCAGAGGCTCTTTTGACTATTATATTGTGTAATAATTGCATTTTTAAAATGTAATATATATTTATTACTTTTTAACTTTTTTCTTAACCTGTATAAATTATAGTCCCAAACTCTTCTCAAAATATTTATTCTTTGATATATTGAAATGTTCACTACTCAACGACTTCCGATGACTTACAACTATGAAGTTATCTATCTTTACCTAGGTCAACAATTATCTTAGTATGCCATTATAACCAACTATAGGGTTGATTAGGTTAACGACTGTTCTCGATAAAAGCTACATAAAATCATAATTATAAAAATTTTTAACCAAATTCTATAAATTTATGAACTGAACATTCGTACAAAATTTAGGATATGTTAGCATATTATTACAATACATCGTTAAACGTTTGTAGTTAGAAAATGTTTAATCATTTATTATAGAATATGATTCTAAAGCAATCAATAACATAAAACATGAATCCAACTTATTAAAAATGTATGTATTATATTAAAATAACATCTTACACACATTTATTAATTTTAAAGCCATTCAAAAATTAGATC
>VUJU01005801.1:0-12450 GCA_009835225.1 Aphis craccivora
TTTTTTTTATTAGCATTTAAAGTTCAAATATTGACATAAATTCGTCAAAACATGAATATTTGCAAATTATTTTGTAGGTATAATTCATAAAATTTTTTGTATAAGTAGCTAAGAGTTAAAAATTCAATACGAGATTTTCCATAAGTTTAGCTTATAATAATTATAAAAGAACTTAAATTCTGGTATTTCAGACCATTAAAACATAAACCACGTTTTTCGCCAACCATTCGAAATTATATTCTAGGCTGACAAATCATCTCCATTCAGAATCGTTTTTCGTATACAATGATAGTTGATACCTATCATTGGATTCAAATTTAACACTACTATAATGTATAATAATGATCCATACGGCACCTAATGTACAGTAGAGCGGTATCCACTTACCTACTTTTTTAATTTTAATTTTTAAAAAATATTTTATCAATGCATCGTCGAATTATTAGACTAATAAGTATCAATAAATGAACTCATTATTTTGTATGTATTGGTATACCTTATGTGATTGGCGAGGTGATAATAGGTAAACCTGAGTGGAGGGACTATAACAAACCACTTAATCTTTATTAAAATCAAACATGACAAAATAAAATTACATAATATTGTACATTCAAACGAGTGTTCATGCGTAATAATAACAAATAGCTCTCCCCATACTAACAAATGATCAATTGAAATTTTCCGTCTTCATAAATGTTCCATGGAACTACACAAATTATTAAATTTGTAATTTGATGTTTAAATTATAAATACACTGTAAAAGTGTAAAAAATAGTTTAAATGGTTATAAAAAATAAGTCATCTAAAATAAATTATTAATAGGCTCAATTTCGGATCCTAATAATTGGTGAACTACACGGGCTCCTCGACATTCAGTGAATTCACGCTTTTACGCAGTTTGACAATGCAGGGAAAACATATTATACCTTTACTATTTTTAATTGTCTTGGTATTAGGTGGCATTTACATAAAAAACATACTGTGCAAGCTGCAAGCACGCACTTATATAGTTTCAAGTAGGTAATATCAATATTCATACAATTGCATATTAAATTAACTTATTGACAATTATATATGTGTATAAGTAGATATAACATTTATTGTAAGTATATAGTATATTTTACACAAATAGTACACATAGGTTTAAGAGGATGTCAGCGCACTATTTGTTATCTCTTTCTGGCCTATACGCGCAACATAGACAAAATGCATTCACGCAGAATCATATTTTTTCTATGATTTTATGTAATCTTAGAGTAAAAACACCCATTATAAAAAAGATAGAGAATAATATTTTTAAGGGAATGACATATTTTCTTGTCAAAATGTGGTCTCGAAACAATTTAAATATCATTTAAATTTACAACATTATTTTGTTCATTTTGAAAGTCAAATAACAATAAAATATAAAATTGATATGTCATCCCCTCAAAAATATTATTATCTATCTTTTTTGTAATGAGTGATTTTACTTTAAGATTACTTAAAAACATAGAAAAAATGATTCTGCGTAAATGCGTTTTGTCTGTGTTACGCGTGGGCCAGAGAGAGAAAACAAATAGTGCAGTGCACTGACATCCTCTTAATATAAAAATCGCGTTGTTTTTTTCTTATTTTTGTAAGTTTGTTATTGAACTTTTAATAGCCTTATAATTTAAAACTACAGATTTTGTTTTATCTTGAAATTTATTTTTGATAATATATCTGTGACCTAGGGATGGATAAGGACGATAGAGCTATTTTATGTTACCAGGAATTGAATTTAAGGGCCCAAAAGTTTTTACCCACTTTGCTCACAGCGCATTAATTATAAAACAATTGTACATTCTTATACTCTCATATTATTTTATTTTAATATAAAACTATTTATTCATAATTAATACATTAACTTTTTTTTTTTAATATACAACTTTGTGCAGCCATCTTATCGTTAAGGTCTAACTGGCTGATGTCACTACGTTGATCACTTAAAATATTTTTGCCTGATTTTAGTTAAACTGTGATTTATTATACAATTAACAATTTTAAAACTGTATTTCTTACTTTATTAAAATAATATAAAGGAAAGTGGTTTAATTAAGAGTTACCTTTTTGGAAATTAAATTTTGATGCACTTAATATTATTTTTAATTTACAATTTTTCATTACATTATTGTCATGTAGGTAATATGTACCTATAATATATATAATTATTTATATATTATTATATTATACACCATTGTATGAATGTGCTCATTAGGTATACTAGGTAATATTCAAAAGTACTGACGAATTATAATACTATAATAGTTTACTTGTTTGTATTTAAATTTGAGATAGGTTTTATGATCTGTAACTATAACTTTTGTAATTTTTTTGTTTATCTTCACTGTTGTCAAGAGTTAAATCCAGTTATTTTATTGGACTTAGAATAAGTGCATGTCATAAAAAGATCATTTTTATTCATTTTTTTTTACTGAGCACCACTCAAACTCTATACAGCCACTCATATTCGACCTTATGTATTACAATATAAGTAATTTATGTAATTATAAACGATTTCAACTATATATATTTTATTCTATAGATTCTAAAGTATAATCACTGTGTAGATATATAGAGCCACGGCCGTGCGTTAAGATTTATTATCTTGGAGAAAATTATTTTAATACGAAGTCTTTTTTTTCACAAAACTGATGGCGATTATTACATCTTTTTTAAAAAAAATTCTAGTATATATAATTGTCGGAAAACTAAAACTTAATTTTAATTTATTAAATCAATTGTTGTATATAATATAACAATATTAAATTTACAAAATATTATGATAATGGAATAAACAATAATTAGCAAATTACCTAACTAGGTAGTAATAATTATGTCTAGAGCTGTGAATTTATAGAAAAATACATTATTTTTATTTTATTGTATAAGATAGATTCTTCACAACATTCTAAATAGGTACTTAAATTTGAATGAAAAATTTTAGAATTTTTATTTTTCTAATACTTATACATTATTTTTAATAACTTCTATCAATAAATATGATTTATAGGTACACATTTTATGATTATTTTATTACTCATTTTCGTCTTTAAATATTTTACACTACGCGTGCTATACTTAATATACCTACAACATCTTTAATTTAATACATTCACTGAATAGATTTTTAAATTTTATTCTTTAGTATGCTTTAGAATTTTACACTCTATTTGTTAACATTTTAATGTATTTATAAAAAGTTTTTTAGTGTATTTTTGTATTTTATACTATATATTTGAAATTGTATGCACTTTTGTTAAAGGGATTTTAATGCAACGGTTTTTTTATAGATAATATGTTTCTCAAATTTACAAAAATCCTTATCAAAGTACCTACCTACTTTATTCAATAATTAATAATCGTAAAAAAAAATAATCGACTTTTATTTGTTTTATATATGTATAAGTATAGTATCGTTATAAATTACTTACCTAGCTACCTATAATTTTAAATACCAGTATACTAGCAGAAATAAGTTCGAATAACAGAACATAATATTATGTAGGTATTTTACGGCACCGTCAGAAATGTATTTTAAAACCTATTACGTTGACATGTTGTATAACTATATGCGTGCGTTCATTAATAGCCATAATATTATCAGTAGTCCAAATAAATATTGCAGTTGACTGAAATAAGTATTATTAAGCACATTTAGCTGATAAAAAAAGTAAAAAAACCTTTTTTTTTTTTTAATAATTTGCTTTTTATTAGAAAATAATTATAGCAAAGCGGTTACAATATAATGATGTAATAAAAAAACATTATAAACATTTTATGTGTTTTTGCTTATAAATAATATTATCTATTAATTGTATTTGTTTAGAGCATCAGGACCACTATCATTAACCGACTATCAAGAGGAACCGATATTGCGTACCACCTTATTACAATACTATAAACGCATTAATATAAACCACCTGCCCCCAATCATTTTTTTTTTGGATAATAGAGCATATTTTACGCAATGTCGAAGGAAGTAAAAAAGTACGACAAAAATCGTTTCGATGACCTGTTCTATGCGCATTCAGAAATTTTTTTGAATGATAATCCCTTGGTTGCGTACGGGGCAACCGATTTTTACGACGATTATGACCGGATATCGGAGTTCCCTATAGACGTCGTGCGCCCATACGTGGAGCAACTGCTGAAAGCGCACGGTGAGGGGCCGCTGCTGCACACTATCATAGCGGTGAACTTTGAGTTCGTGCCGATAGAGGACAAAGGCAGAAAGTTCGGTTTCATAGATAAATCTAGTTTAGATGTGACAAAAATGGCGACCTTCATGGCGGGGCTAGTAGCCGCTTGTGGCATGGATTTAAGTTTGGCATGGGACAAGAAATACGTATGCACCCGTTGTCGGTGTTTAATACGAAAATCGGAAATGATGATTCCTACCGTTCTCGAAATGTTGCATGATCATGTAGGGGTTTGCGAGATGTCGATAGATATGAGATATTTCAAACCTCTGACGGACTTTTGGAAGAAGTGTGACCGCAAAAAGTATATAAACTTACTGAACAGGGCCGTGATCGAGACCGTGCTCAGGAAGCAGAGCTTGTTGATGCTCCATCCGCAAGATTATGATGAGCTGCCGTTCTCGGTATTTATACGCAACCGGTGGGTGTCGTTGCACGTAGTGTTACGTTCACGCAAGCGTCATCCGCAGTATGACGATGACGCGATTAACAGGATGGCAGAGGCCGGCTACCATACGTTCCCGAATCCAAAACAGATGACCTGGAAAGAGTTAAAAAAAGAGCTCAAAGACTTTGCGCGCCGTCCGATTAGCGAGAGTAAGATCACATGTTTCAGTTGTCATCACGAGGTCACTCTGTGCAATGAATTCGTCAGTGACCCATGGAGATACCACGCCCAGGAGTCACCGAGGTGCAATTTTTTGTTGATGAAGAAGGGCAATGACTACGTTAAAGAGGTACAGGAATCGACGTACAATTTTGGTAAAATTAAAAAAAAAGAGATACCCGAGGCCGTCAAGGAAGTCTCATTGAAATTGAAACCGCCAACACCTCCTATGGGAGAGTTTTTCGACTTTTGCAAAGTCGTGACCAGTCGAAAACTAACGTGAGTATATTATGATTCCGTAATGATACAGTAACTCAAGGAGGGTTAAACAACATTGTTGCGTATAACGCTTTTACACTTGATTCATATCGTTGTTTACTAGATTATATAAAATTGTCAAAATGTAACATATATAGGTACTAGTTTAATAATTATCTGTCACTGCCGGGTTATAGTTAAATCCTAGTGCGTATACTTATAGAATAACTGCACATGATACGTGGGTATACGCTTATGGGATTGCATTTATTCTACATATTCTACATACCTATCAATTTGATAAATAATTTTGAATTAATAAATAAAAATAACCTAACCTTATTGATTTTACGGTTTCCATAATTTAAACAGCTGTTTTTATATTACTTACTACCTATCTATGTGCCATTAACTCATAATATAGGTACCATAATAATAAAAAATTAAAATATATAATAATTAGAGTGCGGATTTATATGTATTAAAAACCAACCAAACATGCGCTAAAAATCTTAAATATGCATTAAAATGTTAAATTAGTCATAAAAATAAATAATATCCATAAGAAAATTAGTTTTTGAAAAATAGTAAAATAATATCAATCATGGTCGTAATCGATATCTTATTATCTTAGCTAATGTATTTATTTCCCCGATTGATCTTAGCCCTATTTAAGAATTAAACCATATTTGGAAAAACTGTTTATTCCTACAAGTATACCTATACCTATTAATTTATTTTGATATTAATCGAAACTATAAAAATATAATATTTTTTCTTATATCATAATATACTAATATTATTGTATATTATATTATATTATAGTATTATAGTAATATAATAGTATATATTTAAAAAATGCTTAAAAAACAAAACATCGAAATATGCACTAAAAGATGAAATATGCAATTAAAATTTTAAAATAATCCCTTAAAATAGAAAAATGTCAAAATAATGCAAAAATATGCACTAAAAAAAATCGCATCTAAACCCCACATTTATATACCCCAAGCACATTTAAGCGTATACTCACTAAACAAATTACGACTAGATCAATGCCTAGGTATATTAATATAGTAATTAAAACGTAAGTGATTTTATACATTTTTATTCAAATATTTTTAACTAGGTGCAATGGATTTTAAAATAATTATCGATAGTAGTAAAGGGGGCAAGTGTTAATTACTTGACAATTTAAACTTTAGAAAATTGAAATTGGATTTTGTGTAGGTATATTTTTTTTAAATTTGAATACTCGTATATAATAAGTACATTTTTTTTTTGTTTAAATAAATTATATAAGTAATAAAGTATATATTATAAACAATTATACCTATACCTATATCATATATTATTACATTATAATCGGTTCAGACCATTATATTAAATATATTATAACACTTATATCATTTATTATATTACAGCGAATCGACAGCTGTCTTGTCGCCGACCACCATAACAGATTGTACCGTGTGTAGCGTCGAGATGCGCAACGTCGTTTTGATACCGTGTTTACATATTGTGACCTGCGTGGATTGCTCGTTCTCAGTTCGTGATTGCCCGCTCTGCAGAAAGTTGATCAACGGCTTCATGATGCCGCTATTTGAGCCCGATGGTTCGTTCTGGATGCGGCCAGAATGCATGGGTGGAAATTATTTTATGAATCTGCCGTGCCGCCACTTGATAGAGACATGTGTCCCAGACAATGTCGAACGATGCCCGAAAGCTAAAGATGTGGGAGTTGACAAAATCTTTTGCGTGGTGTGCGGTAACATGAACATGGCAAGAATAAGGGTCTACCTTTAAATATTAGGCACTGCGAGTATAAATATATTAATGTGTAGACAGTGCTCGAGTTATGGACAAAATAAAATATAGTTAATACAATATAATATATAATAATATATAAGTTCAAAGTTTTTTTATAACCCAAATAACGGCGATTACCTCAAAGAAAAATATTAACTCCGGATTGTTTGATAAAAATAATGTATAACTGGTCGCATTGGCTTAAAACCTTCTGTATCATTAAAAACTAATTTATTAATATAGGACAATTTTGAGTGTAGACAATTTTAATTTTAATTTGACACTGAAGTTGTTTCATCTATAATGAATTACGTAATTATGTTTTTGTATTTCTCTATACTTATTTTCACTATAATTTTAAATCTAAATTTATGTATTTATTATTATCTTTCTTTTCTGTTTTTATTAAGTTTTTGATTTTTGATTTTTTAATTCAGATTGTTAAAAATGAACTCGCTACTTGAACATAAGCTACAGCTTAAAATAGTAGATATTATTTAATTTATATATTATATCATGTGTGCATAAGTATTATATAAGTCAATAAAATAATAATAGAAAAAAATAGGTAATAATTTAAATAAATATGATGGGGACTCATCTGTATGCTTAGGGCTGGTCCACGCTATCGGTTGACGGTTTTCACCGGTTCATTGGTAATCGGTGAAAACGGATAGTGTGGACCTACTGGACCTAGCCTTAGGTATAAAATTTGAATGTTCCCATATCTGTTTATATTATAAGTTATGTTACAATGCCGTATACCTCCTTTCATTTAAAATATTTTAAAACATATTAAATGAAAAATTAATTTCAAAACAATTAAAACAAATTTCTTTATTACTTTTCATAAAAAATCGATTAAAACAATTGTAGCTAATAAGTATAATAACTATTAACTAGGCATTATCTGTTAGTTGGGTTTGGATTTGAAGGTAATAAAAACAATTAAAATCATTAAAAATGTGAAAAAAGCAAAAAAAAGTATTTATTTACAAACAACCCTAACAAAACACATTTTAATCTATAGAAATAAATTATGGATATTTTAATAAACTTTAAATTAACTTTATCAATAACTTAAATGTAATTTTAAACATAATAATATACGTTGTACGATATTGATGAGTGAAAACGTTTTGTTTTCGAAAGCTTATATTATAATATATATACTGTGATGATGGCTTCTGATAGAAAATTTCGTGTTATTTGTACCGACTTAAGAGGTTAAAATTTAAATTTCATATAAGTACAAAAAACTATTATGATTAGTTAAACTAAATGAAACACATTGTTATACAAGAATTATACCTTTATTTTATCATGAATTATGATACATCATGATTTGCATTATTAAAAAAAAAAAAAAACCTTTGCCTTCAAATTCAATTTAAACCCTATTTATTGTGTATACTTTACTTTAGCGATTAAAAAATACCAATTAATGATAAGTTATCATTAAAATTTCATTTTTTAAATCGTTATGTCATGAAATTAATTTTGTGCTCACTTAGCATGTCATACGATCAACCAGAATAAATATGCAAATGCATACAAATCTGCGTTTTATTGATAGCTTATTACATAAATAATAATAATATATAGAATATTCTATTATAGTATTATATAATAGTAAGAAGGTACTTCTAGTACAGAAATCTTAGTATAAAATATAGAACTATAACTATTTATTAATTAATTATTTATTATTTAATATTAATTATTTATGAATGTTGTATGTTTATAAAAATTATGACCAAGATTGTGGTGTACCTATGTCAGCTTGTTATTGACTTATTTTTTTAACATTACAATAATTATTATTACTAGTTAAAATATCAATATGTTAGAAAAATAAATAAAAATTAAAACAATATCCAGTATCTCACAAATTTAAATAATAATAAAAAAAAAACAATAAATGGAAAATATTTTAGCCGTCTTATGCATTTTATTACAAAAACATTTTCGAGATATAAAACTCGTTCACGTCACTCCATCACACAATTCGTGTGCCGAGTGTATATACTATGTACCTATAATGTTTGATTGACGGCCGAGTCACCCAAATTGATACGTGAGTTACAGTATAATAGGACATAGGTACACGTGAAGTTGTGTTGATATTTTATATCATTAATCATTAAGTTATTATTATATATTATGTACTGTAAGTTTATTACATAAGTATCCTACAATCCTACAAACTCATTCTTCTAATAATTTTATTATTCCATCCAATTAAATCCCTTGGTGTGTATTACATTTTTATTGTATGTTCATTCTTTAATGAATCGTTCTGTGTTTTTATTATTATAATATTATATTTGCAGTTTGATGCATTGGTGTGTATTCTTCCAAATAATAATAATAATACCTATATTAGTTAAAATATAATAAATTTTTATTGGAAAAACTAAAACTACTGTTTTGTTTATATAATCAATACAATTATTAAATGTGTAATATTATACACTTCATAAGTAGGTACTTAAGTATTATAATAACAGTAATAAGTTTATCGTCAACGATATGTAATTATTTCGTCGAGTCGACTATCAGTCAAACTTATTCAGTATTCTTGTCGTCGATGATATTTTCGCCAGTTTTGCTTTTTTATTACAGACATAATAAAAATTCAGATTACATTATAAACGAGAGTTGTAGAAAAAATTATATCAGCAATAATAATTTGATACCATAAAGAAAATAAATAATATGATTGTTTTATAAGTTGGAATGTAGCGTGTACATTCGGCCCATTCGGGTACAAATCGGTAAATTATTATGTGAAAAAAAATAAAGCACAATAACATTTGCGATAAAAGGTCACAGGTCCAGTGGTGTATTGGAGGGGACAGTGCCGAGCCTGGGAAGTGTGAGAGGCGCCGTGCACCGAGCGCTAAGATCCTTTTTATAATCTAAGTAAATATTACTAAGATTTGACCACAATTTAATTCATATTTTTTCATATTTCATGCCACAAACATTGATCGCCGGCGTCGACTATCCGTCGACAAAATATAGGTATAGAGTTTACTTTGCATTTGTGTGTGATTCGTCATTGTAACTGGCGATGAGATAACGTTTTTAAATCTATTGTAGGTTTTTAATATCTATTTTGTACGTTGTACTGTCCAAGAACTTACTAAGAATAATATATTTGGTTTTTAATTTTGTTTATTTTCAGTATTGGTACCTAGTTATTTTTTCCCCGAAACGACGACGTCGTCGATCGTCTATAAGACGATATCAATAATAAATTAACTATAAATACTATAATATTATTATATTTTTAACTCAATAGAATTAATTTAATAATAAACCTAAGCGAATGTCGACTGAAACGAGTCGTACGATTTTATTTCGAACCCGTCATTAATAGTGTTCACATCATAGGTAGTAGGCACCCAATTATTTAAAGGTAAGTTATTTATCATTTTTCTTATACTTACACAATTTGAGTTGTATTACTAACGTATACTTTGTATATTATAGTTCTATGGTGAGACACGTACCTTAAATTACATTGGTTATATATTTTTTTTCATTTAATAATTTATACAAATTACAAAATGTGTTACGTAGTTAAAACAAAAACATAATAATAGGTAGGTAATTTAATATGTATTTTAACAGCTAGGTACTTTACTTAAAATGTGTTAGTAGTTGGACGGCAATTATAAACGTCTTATTAAATAGTGAATAACACAAAATAATGAGAATAAAATATTCATATTTTGTGTTATTAATTATAAATAATTCAGTAACATTTTATGGTGACTATCGCCTAATACGTAATCTACCATCGTTACGTATACTACCGAAGTATAAAAATATTAGTATAATAGTATTTTATGTTCTACCACAAATAAAATATTCGGTGCTCACACTGGTATTTTATACAATTTTATAGTTTCCTTCTCAGTGCTTGGCCGAGTATTGGTGGCAAGTAAAATTGGTAATATTTTTGATTTGTTCTTAAGAGATATAAAATTATGTTTAGTGAATAATCCATAATAGCTTTTTATTTTTATTATTATTATTCTTAAAATACATATATGTTTTTACACATTATTATATTATTAATAAATAAAATGTATATGTTTTATACATATAATGTCTAATAATTCATGTTGGGTGGCACTGCTGGGATCCTTCCTCCTCTGTAAATGTCATTCTAAATTAGTCATCGCATTTACTTATTACACCTTATTCGTATAAATTTAAATTTAAATTTGTTTAGAAAATAAAAATGCATAAAATATAATGTAAGTAAGCCGCATACTATACTATAATTTTCATTACGGTAGACCGTTTATATATATTATATAATATTGTACATTGGGAAATGGCCTTTATGCTAGATCGTACACTTCGTACGAAATTCAAGCTGTTTATGTTAATTATCATATTTATATTTTATTCAGCAACGAGATAGTCGTAGCTCGTCATAAAGCAATAATAGTCCAATAAATTTTAGACTTAACAAGAAACAATTAATAAACGATTGTAAATACCACTAAATTATTTACAATTTTTTTTTATCAAGACTACTATAGATGAATAAAGACCCAAGTTAATAAACTCTTTAAAGAATACATTTTTTTTTTAATTTAAAACCAATATATAAATGTAGATTATAATATAATATTATGTAAATTTACATTAAAGCTGATTTAATAAACGTTATTATTTTTTTTTTTAATTATTAGTAAGTTTAGAGTTCAAAGGAAAAAATACTAATATAAATTTATTTTTTCAACTAATATTTGTTAATTTAGGTTTATTTTTTATTTTTATCCAAAACAATCCAATGGAAATGTAGTTAGGTACAGTTTAATAAAAAAAGAATATTTACGTTAAAAAATATTCATATTCATTTTTTATCATTAAAATTTCTTAAAAAACATGCTTATATAATTCAATGATGAATATATCAACACCACACAATAACCGCCGCGCGTGTTGTACTTGTTGTAGTCACTTCCGTTTCGTCATTCATCATTTTATTTTTAGGAATTCTAGAAACTCCAGATGCGCCACTGCTGACAATACGATAGTCTGTCTTCCAGAAACGCTTTTGCAGTCGATGAGTACAACAATCAATAGATAAAAATTATATTATTTTGATATTATAAACTTAATTGATAAAGATAAATCAGTCGAAATAATATTATTGTCATTTACCGCCACCGTCTCCGTAGTTAAATAAGTATTTAAAATAAATCATTATTTTATTATATCTTTAGAAACCGTTGATGAGTATTTTAATAATATAAATTATAATAGGTAATTTTTTTTTAATATTATTAAGTATTTACTTCATAAAGTCGTGCGACATAGCCAAAATGCTTTATATTCTGAGAGGCATTTGTGGCTATTTTGAAATTAGTAGATTATAGTTTGTACCTAAGAGATGGTCACCTTTGGCTGATAAAAAAGAGTGCGAGGTTTTTTAGAATAAGACGGGTGAAGTCAATGGCAAATCTAAGACAATACGATAACACGATTAAACTGATTTTGTTTATGTGTAGCGTTAATAGCTATATT
>VUJU01005802.1:0-12434 GCA_009835225.1 Aphis craccivora
TTGTAGGTATAATTCATAAAAATTTTTGTATAAGTAGCTAAGAGTTGAAAATTTAATACAAGATTTTTCATAAGTTTAGCTTACATTAATTATAAAAGAACTTAAATGTTGGTGTATTCAGGCCATTAAAACATAAGCCACCCTTTTCACTAACCACTGGAAATTATATCTTATAGGCTGACAAATCATCTCCGTTCAGAATCGTTTTTAGTATACAATGATACCTATCATTGGATTCAAATTTAACACTCCTATAATATATAATAATGATCCATACGGCACCTAATGCACAGCAGAGCGGTAACCACTTACCCACTTTTTTTTCAGTTAAAATTAAAAACTTAAAATAAATTGAAAATGTATTATATTATGCCTATAAAATATAAATACTTACCTCAATAATTGTCGATATACTTATTTTGAAAATATTTTTATCATAAATAAAAAAAAAGTATAATATAAACATATAGTAAAAATTTCAAATATACATGAACATGATTATATTTTGTTTTTGAGTTACACTAAAAAAAAAATTAAATTAAATTTGTCAAAAATTGGAATTACATAGGAATCCTTGTATTTCCCAATTATAAAATAAATGAAAATGTATAATTTTTCTTAATAATACCTAAATATTTTTTTGTAAAGACTTAATAAAATTAGTTAAAAGAAATATTTTTTATAGAGTTAGTGATTTCTGAAAAGATGAATACTTAATGGATATTGAATAATAATAATAATGATTTATAGGTTTATCGTGTACCTACTATTAAAAATTATTTTAAAGGTGTAGGAGTGCAGGTTACTAAAATAATAGTAGATGTAGAATAACTTAATAATACACTCACTCAATTAATGTCCATACTTAACCACCACTAGACCTAGAAACTTAACATTTATATGCTATACATCTTTAAAAGTAGATAATATATGGAAAAGATAACAGAGAATTTAAAAAAATCTTCCCAGGGTCCAGAGACATTGTTTTAACATTGTATTTTTTTGTTTCTATAAGACGACCGTCGATTAAATAATTATAGTATAGTTATTACTATTACAATCAAATATAATTTTAGACCGGTTACCTGTATTTAAATGTTGTCAAAACTACCGGAATAAAATATGTATTAATAAAAAGATGCACGTAAAATAAATTCACCCGATTGCATACGTGAAATAAAGATTTTTGTTCGTAATTCTCAAAAATGTGAAAACACGAAGAAATCTGATTCAGCTACATAATAATATAATACCAGCTACCTAATATAATTATATTATGTCAAGTGTGTGTCAGAAATAGTACACCGGCGGCACGCAGCAGCCGGATATGACGATGGTACCACGATGCCGGTATTTGAAAATGTGTAAAAACCCGTTGACGCTGATCGATCGCTCAGACGATCGGCCAGTGATTTCGGCGGGTGCATCGTTTTTCATTATTATGTCACATAATAATGATATTACCTGCCTTGCCTATACCAGTATACGCAATATATTATATTTTTTGTATCAAAAAATGCTACTTGAAAATCTTTTTACGTCACGTTTACGGGCGAGTAGGTACAACAGGTGTGTCACCGTGGTTTAAAATCTATTTCCCATATTATAGTGATTATTGTGATCGATCTATGAGAACGCTTTTTTTACGAAGATATTATACTGTTATCTAAATTATAACGCAGCTAATTACGTCATCAATGACTATACCATTTATACCATATACTCAAGGCCTCCACATACGATTTCGCATCCCCGTACTAAATGTTTGTCCGGGCCTTTTATAAAACTTCCAAAAATACTATCTTTATAACAGTTTTTGGAATAATATTTGTTTTTTAATCATAGCAATTCAAATTCAATATTCATTGTTGAGACAAGACAACATAATCTTTCAGGTCAACTAGAAAATTATAAAAAATCGAGATTCATAAGCATTTCAACATTAATAATGTCTTTTCCATTTTTTTTTTTATTACAATATTATCTAAATTTTAAAAGAAAAACAAGTATATTTAAATTTATATTTAATATATATTTTTAATAATTTTAAATAACAATTAACTATTGTTAATCAATGACTATAATTTATATATATTTATATATATACATATATTTCATAAAATGTTATTTTAAAACATAATTTAATATAAAATAAGTATTTCTACTAAAATTTTAAAAATTACAAATACATTTCAACGGATCAACAAGCCATTAAAATAGCCTGTCACCTGTACTCATCGGCCCATCGGTCGATCGGTGGCTATCACTAACTATGTAATATTACTAATATTATATACTAATATATTAATTTGTTGAAATAAAAATTAATTTTTTATTTTGTCCTGGGCCAAATATTTGGTAAATCAGGCTCTGCCTGTACTAAAGGTCCATCAGGCCCCCCCCTTGTGTGGACCCTGCATATACTATACGATTTGTAACCATACATGAATTTCATATTTCAATATTTTCGAATAGATAAATATTTTATTATTATTACATAATATATAAAATATTAATATCTAAGCTGTTGATATCATATTATTATCTTTAAAACTATAGCCTTTAGAGTATTGTATTTTAATTTCGATAAAAATACAAAATTAAATACATTAAAATTGTATAGATATAATATATTATTAACATACTACGTAGCGTAAAATAGCTATTTAAGTTATCAAGAAAAAAACCATATAATACAGTATACTCTTGATTATCCGTGAGCGGATTATCCGTAGTCTCCCACGGAATCATCTACAATACCTACATAGGTATATGTTTACAAAAATTGTAAAAATAATAATAAAATTTAAAATATTTACTTAATATTAAATGAATGTTTAAATAAAAATAAAACATGCTCTAATTTAATTTTCCTTAAATACTACCTGTTTAAAATTATACGATTTAATATTTTTTAAGTAGTTATAACATTTTCATTTGAATTTTATCTGTACGGATTATCCTCGGAATTCGCTTATTCATTATCCATGGAAGCCACCCTATTCTGCAAATAATCGAAATTACACTGTATTTATTTTATCGAAGACTGAAATACATAAAAGTTATAAAAGAACGTATAAGTAAATAGTAATAATTAATTAGCACTAAGACTATCTAGTTATAAATTATGAGTCCATGAAATATAGGTATAGTACAATTATTACAAAATTAATAAATACATTTTTTTTGAATATATATTATATATATTTATAAATATACTTCCATAATTAAAAAAAGGAAAAATTTTAAAGTGAGATATTTCATACTTATACCTAACTAGAGCACAGGTGTTGTTGCATTTGCAACTTTTTTCTACTTTTTCAATTTATTGCTAATTAGTACGTTTTAAATGCTTGTCATGCAAGTAAAAAATAAAATCTAAAAGTTTTAAGTGAAAATGTTTGCAATTTTTGAAATGTACTAATTTATACAACTATTTTGGTTATAACCGACCCTCGACCGTCATATTATAGATACGATTAATGATTATACTTATTAATACTGCCAGCCATACATCTAATAATGATATATTATAAAATAAAAATAATTGACTTAACCTAATCGAAGACTTGACTGTAAAGAGTAAGTGATTTAGCTTATTTTAAAATTTTAAATATGCTCCGCTTACATTAACCGACGTGGAACGAAGTTTTTCAAGATACAAGAACTTATAGTAGCTCCAAATCGAAAACTGAAAAGAGTTCGATTTCGAAAATTTAAAACAAATCCTTATAATGTAAAGCAAAGATGTATAATATGATGATATTGATAATGATTATTGATTATAATATAATGTACAATATAGTTGTAAAATATATAGTACATAATATATAATATATTGGTAAAATTTATATTAATTATAACAATAAATTTAAAACATTGTAATTTTTATTGCAATTTTTGGTATTTTGTAGTATAAATGAATTGTACTAGTATTTTAGTATCTACTACAACTACATCCGTCCTCTACTCATAACACTAATTATTATAGAGTGAAAAATCGTTATCGTTGTCATGATGATGATAATGTTATAATATTTTAAAAGTTATATAATATATTGAATTATCACCGTGGCGCCTTCTATTGGACGTACACCGGTAATCTGGTCTACTACGAGCTTCGTGTGTTGTCCGCTAGACTACATCACACTACTAGCCGACGACATGCATAACATGTAATGATTTATGATATTGCTTATTATTTCATGACGACTATATTGTCATTATTTTACGTATAGATACTAATTATTATATACTCAATTGCGGTGAGGGTGGGGTGGTGACATTAAAAGTTAATTTTTTTAAATTTTTTCATTAACCTAATGGTTTAATTTTATAATTTAATTTTATAGTTAAAGTATCCATTACACAAAACTTTAATTAATTGTATAAAATTGAAAATTAATTTTAATAAAATACTCAAATAGATATAATGTATAAATGATATAATAATTGTAAAATAATAATAGTTTGAATCAATACTTTTCTTATTCTTATCAGGTTGTATTGGCGAATACAATAATTTAAAATTAAAATAGATAAATAAAAATTTCTTGTTTTAATAATATAGTTGATACGAACATGTAATTTCCTAAACCACTATTTGATATACAGCTGTTGTTATGTGTAGAACAATATGTGTATGATATGTGTGCAATATGAAGGAATTAGTAGTATAGGTTGCATTTTTAATAAAATATTATTATTTTAAAAAAATTGAAAAAATGTGTAGGTAGTTAAATAATATTATTAGAAATATAATTAAAAACGTATATAGAATTATGTATCTGAATCTGTATTCAGATTATGCACTGAATTTTCAAGATGTTTGACTGAACCTAAAAATGTATACTATTTAGGTACTTATGAAAATCTAAATCTAAATTCAAAATTTATAAAGCTTATAAATTGCTTAAAATGTATCTAAATAATTACCTATTTAGAAAATTTCATTGAGTATAGAAATTGATAATTTAAGTAACAATGGAATGTTTCAAATTTCCACAGTTAATACCTACTTAGTTATTATTATAGAAATCGAGTTTTTCTAAGTATCAACTCAAATAGGTACCTTACAAATTTTGTCACATCAATTTTTGTTTTATTAAATTTAATAATAAAAATAATTTTAAATAATAATTAACTATTTAACAATTTAAACTTTTTAACTACATGCACACCTCACATATTTATGTTTTATGTATTTGTAAAAAAAAAAATGGTAATTTTTTAATTGTATACTCAACAAGAAAAAAGTGAATGAACTGACCAGTAATGCAATGCTTGTTATTGCTGATAGAACAAAAAAATAATAAAATAGATTCGGGAATTCCGAAAATATTATTAATTTAGTAGGTAATGTGCCGTCCGGATTACTACGTTCATCGGACTATAATTAGGGGTCTACTGTACAGTGTATATAATATATAAATATACTTGAATATACTGAAATAAAAATACGCATGTAATACCGAGAATCACAAAGATTTCAATAAGTATAATAGTATAAATATTTGTAATTTGTTATGTTATATTTTATTTGTATGTTTTATTTTATTATTATAATTATTTTCTTAACATTATTAATGATGAATCAATGACGATTGAAAAATATTATGCTGGAGTTTATCAACTCATATCGTTTAGTACATGTCAGCATTTAAAAAATGTGTTCCTACTTAATGTCTTAAATATACATATACCATATTATTATAATGCATATTTGAGCATAATAAAGAAACATTGTATAGGCGATAAATTATTATCTTAAATAATAGGTACAGGATATAATAGCATGATGCCGTTGAAGTTCGTCGGAATACATCTGAAGACAGAGATATAGTGGAGTGTATGCAGTATGCACGGTTGTCGGTTAGTGTCGGTAAGTTGGTTACTGAAGCCACATATTTAGCATACAGTTTTAAGCTTAGATCATAATATACGTTTTATACATAATACATGTGTATGATCTAAGGTTTTAAGCATGCTCACAAATAATTTTAAGACTACATCCCTGTCTGCAGCTGACAAATGGGTGCCTTATTAAAATGAAAATTCTTATAATGATAAGATTTCATTAGACTTGCGATTTTTCTAGTATTAGAAGAATTCTTTTTTTTAAGAGTTAAATGCTAGGTACTATACGAATTTATGTAGTTGATGTAGTTAGCCATGTAGGTATATAAATTATTCCGATGCCGACATACAGTGTTATAGTTTCTTAAAAACATAAATAACTCTACAAAGATTACCTACCTACGTACCTATCTATATTATACACAGGCTAGTGGCTACATCTATACCACGCGATTACAGCCAGTAAACTTATCGTGGGACGTACGTACGCGCATACGTCATGAGTTTATTATTGCGCGTTCATGTTGAGGAAAAATGACTAGTGTCAAGTCGCACTAGGCTGTAACTTGTTTATACACAATCCACAATTTTTATCGGAAAAGACCATACGACAAGTGATAAAAATCAACTTAATCGCGGACATGATTTCTTATCTTTCTGCACATGAAACAGCCGTTAATCACGCCTTAAAATATAAAAGCGGAAAATAGCGTACATTTCCTGACAAAGAGGAAGTAGTAACTCATGTCTCGTACGTGTGAACGTGTAATGACTATTGACTATTATTCCAGAGTGCGTACTAATGTATTATAAATATAATAATTAATAATATTAGATAATTAATGTTAGTACATTACCTAAATTGTTCACAGATTTATACCTATAATATAAAACGGATTTTGAAATCAATAAAATGTTCAAATCAGGACGTGATAAAATTTTCATATCTCCCATAATATAGTGCAACTGTACTTATTAGTTATTACTTATTATTATAGGGTAAATATTATATTACAATAATTTTAATGTTCAAAATGGTGTAAAATGGTGGTTTATATTTTCACTGTAGAAATCAAATTTATGGATATTAACTATTATAGACCCAATACCCATATAAGAAGGTGTGTAGTGTGTACCAGTGGTGGTTATACATTATGTTCAAGGGAGGGGCGAAAATATAAAGCCAACCCTCCCCCCTGAGCATTTTTTATATAATATTATAGTACATACTGTATACTTATAATATAAAATGCAGGTATATAATATGAATTATAGTTATAGTAATGTTTATATGTTTATAATATTATTTATTAATAATACACTATAGTATTAAAAAAAGATATAAATGATGTATCATAAATGTATTGACTTAATTATCTAAAAAATAAAATAAAATCATATGCCTTTTTTTTTTGCTTGGCAAAGCGTATATGATAATAAATAATAATATTATAATCTATGTTATTATTAGAAGATATACTTGTTTTATAAATGCAGAGTAAAAAAATTTTGGGCTCTTAAATTTCATTCCCGGTACCTAACATAACATACCTCTATGTGCCCCTAATATGTATCCACTGATTTTTATACCATGTTAATCAGTGTGTTTATCGTATATTCTAATTATTACAGTTCATACTCTAAGTAGACAACGGAAAAAACCATGGAAAAATATAATATATCTAGGTACTATCCGTGGTTAAAACGTAAAATATGATCAAGAGCCCAAGGGGGGAGGATCCACCTATCGCCCCTCTTATAACCGCCACTGGTGTGTACAGAGAGTATTATAGTTGTGTTTGTAACAATCATAGTCATCTTAACCAGATTAACAAATGCTATGAAACGTTAAGCCGAGACGGAGGTCGGAGAGACAGTAATATTATAATTTATCACATACAGTATACAAAAATCCAAATTTAATGTTTAAAATTCAATGTAGGAAGGTAGGTACCCATATCGCTACAAAAATTTTTTTTTAATTATCCAAAAGATTTTGATACAATAATCAGATCTAAATTATAATCAGTATAAGAAAATGCAACAAACTTTTCAAATGTTCTTATGTTGTAATAATATAGGTAATAAGTAATAACCATACATAGTGATTAATTTATCACTGGGATAAAATTTAAATGTGAAAATGTTATTATAATTTATCAGCTCTTATTTATTATATATTTTCGGTATTTTGAAAATGTACTAAAAAATACAAAGTACAAATTAAAGATGTTTTTATCTTATAAAGTATAAATTATAATTTAAAATTTGTTTAATTGAAATAATACACATTCCTCCTATACATAAATAAAAAAAAATTCTTAAAATATAATCTAACAAGATAGTATTCACTCTTTGCTAAGAATTGTTTTTCATTATATACAATGGTTTACCATTGAATTCAAATCTAACATAATATCCATCACAATGAGCTTATTGTAACCTTATATACTGATTGACGAAGTAGATATACTCTACATCTTCAAAGTAGAGCGTAATCGCCAGTTTTTTTATGTGTAGGCGTTCAAAAAACTAATAATAATAAAATGTGTATTGTAAGCAATTCCTAAATAAAATAAATGTTTCTAGACTTCTAGTAACTACATAATTGACATTGAATATTTTAAAAACAAATTTAATAAGTTATTATGATTGAATATTGTGTTGTAAAATATAATCTATTACACAGTTTGAATTTTGGGAAGGCATGTGCTAGTGTTTGAATTAAAAATGTATTAACATAAAATTATATTAAGTTACCTACAGTTATAGGCAGTATATCGTATATCTACATTCAATAAATAATATTGGGTACCTATAATGATTTATACATACAAATACTGAATAGTACTAATATGAACATACGTGCATATATATAAACCCCACTTTCGTTTGCGTCAACGTAATGCAATAAAAAAGTTAAAACAATCATTTAAGTTTAAATGAACTGCTTAAAATTATGGTATTGAGATAACTGCAGTCTCATTCCTACAAGTCACTTTAAACCTCATCATACCACTACATGTCTACATCGCTCATATACCTACCTAGCTATATCATACATTCATATCACTATACCAAGTGGTATAGCGGTATAGATAAGTAATTCATTCGTAAGATTTTTTGGATTAACTAGGGCAGGGGTCGAGAATCTGTGGTTCCTTTACGTACATTCTGTGGCTCTTTTGAAAATGAATCAATATCGAGACCCATAAAATATAAATTAAAATTCGATTAAATTACGATATAATTTAATATATCAATTTTATTTTTATTTTTATTCTATACCTAGTGATAATATTTCTGAATTTCTTAATAATGATGTTTATTTTAAGTAAAAACAAAATAATATTTCATCTTTAATGACCCCTCATAGCCCACGATATTTATTAACCTTATCGCGCAATTAGTTTTATTGTGTATATAAATATTATACATACAATAAATTATAATATTATGTTTAATTAAATAATTAATACAAATTGTATAAACAACAATAATAATAATGTAATAATCCGTAATAATAATTAATTAACAAATTAAATAAACGTTTTTTATATTTTATCAATTTAAGACGTATTATTATGTTTTTAATGTCCACCAATTTCTCAACGAAATAATAATACTATAGCTACGACTAAAAAAAAAGGTTGTTTAAACATGTGCTCTTTAGACATCATGGTTTTATAACTTTATTTTTAAAAAAAATGGCTCTTTTTTACGAAAAAATTCCCGACCCCTGGACTAGGGCATTAAATATTTAATCATTTCAATCATTTATCTATATATATTGAAACTTGAACGCATCAAGAACATTAATTAATGATAATTTGAAATATCTTCAATAAAAAATATTAATAACTACCGAAAAAGTCATTGAAATACTAGTCATATATAAGATTTGTTTATAAAGAAAATGTGCGACTGTAGTAACTATTTATTCAGATGAAATACATAGAATTAACGGTCAATTTCTTCTATTGGAGAAAAAAACATATAAGCAATAAATTATTATAGTAGATTATATACGTTTACTACTTATAGTACTTTATACACCATGACGAAGGTGTTAAGTTGTTATTTTACGAGTAGTAATTAATACTAACACATTTTTAACCATACTAGTGAAAAATATTTTCATTGACAATCTTAACAGCCTACAGTAAGCATAAACGTGTACCTATTTTAAAATAAGTAATTAATAATTATGTTTTGATGGATGGAAATATATTCTGTAAACGTTGCAAACCATATGCACTTATTTTAAAGTTGTAACTTCGTTTCCAAATGAGTATTAAGTAATCTTATGAACAAACAAGTTCTTTTTGATATTTGTGCACAAGCCAGGACCGCCCACCAGATATAGGTACATACTTGAGGCAACTAAACTTATGCCACACCTCGCGCACGGTTAGTAATTTCAACGTGTTCCGTAGTGTAAATAAACCTATATAATATATTAACCTTTGTGGTATAGGTATATACAACTACACAAGTAACATGACATAATACATTTACGATTTACCCAATTAATCCTTTATGACTTTTTATCAAAATGTAGTTCAAACTTTCAAGTAACCCCACTACACCTATATACTTACCTGACATAATATATTTTTTCATTCGTATATTTGGTATACATATGCGATCATGCGAATTATATGTAATTCAATGATTCTAATGTAAATAACCAACTAGGAAGTACACTTTGTGATACATTTCAACACTTGTATATTATATCGACTATGCTTTTCGTCTATCCGGTTAAATATTATAATATGGCAGTAAAGGCTTAATGCTAGATCATTCCCTATTGCTATAGCAAAATTCGGAGATCGAATGATCCAAACATCGTCATTAATTTATTGTCGACGAAAAATTATATAGACCATAAGCCCCGCCGGAGTGATTCAAATGAAAAATATCCCAATTTCTGATAGTAAATTATTAATTAGGATTCCATCTAGCGACGGTCATTTTATAAACTATCCAATAGTTTTAACACTTATTATAACCATGATAAATACATATTATGGTACGTACTTATCTTTGTTTTTAATACTGCTCACAGCTGAATGTATTTCTTATAAGTTATAACTATACCTATTAAAGTACCTATATTATGATAGGTATCAATTCACAACAAGTGATCTAGAAATAAAAACTTTAATACTGCAGGTATATATATTTTTTGGTAGTTAATACTCAAAACATAATAAATAATAGTGAATCGATGCTCGTAATAGCTCTACGCCTCTATACATGGGTCTTCATAAGTAATTATAACGATTCAAAAATTAAGTATTTTTGTGATTGTGATAAGTACCTATAATTTATTTTTAAATACTCTAAAAATTATCGTAATGCACTTCATCTGATGTTACTTTTATAGTACAGACACAATAACTTACAATCGTTTCATACTTTCATAACCATACTATAAAATAAATAATAATAATTGGTAATAAGTGTATTTTTATTTTACCTATTTCATTCTTAAGAGGATGTCAGCGCACTTTGTGTTTTAATAAAAAAAAACTGAAATATCATAAAATAACCAACGTTAGGTTAGCTTAGGAACAGGGTAAAGTTATATTAATATTATTTGTTTTCAGTATTTATACATATTAGTTTCATCATAATACAATAGTACATGACATTGTTACGAGTATAATATCGATTCAATAATATCGCCGTAGCGGAAATAATATTACCTATTATATACAAATAAAGTATAGGTTCATTAATGGTTATCAACATTTTGATGTTTTAGGATAAATGTTGAAATAAAAAAAATGTTTTAATGTAAAAAGTAAAAATTACAAATAAAAAAAGAGTACTTATGTAATATAGGTAGGTATTGAGGTACTCGTATCTATTAAAAATTGACTTAATGTGTTATTAATACACACACATTATTTATTATAAAAATAAAACAGCAATACGTTTGTCATCACTCATCATTATATTTATATCGTTTATATTTCATATCAACGATTCTCTCGTGGTCAGTCGCAGTGTAACTTTAAAATAATAACAAATAATTGTTCAATAAATTACACCATCACGGGTAATGTGCGAATGGAAATGGTAACTGACGGACAATGACTATAATATTTGGATTTTGCGAGGAAAATATCGCATGCGAGCACAATAGTACATTCGTAGAGATCGAGGGTACCTTAATATGTTTAAGGTAATTAGTTATACCACAACTGTAGCGTAGATTGAGGGATTAGTTGTAAAACTGTACAGGTCGTGTTCGTCAATCTAACTTTTATGTAGTATGAGCCACTGACAACCTCGTGGTGGCCAACGATAAAACCGTTCGGGACCGAATTTCAGCAGAATAGATAACGAAGTCTCTTTTGTTATCTGAAAAAAAGCAGATATCGGACGAGAAGGAGACATGACTATCAGAGTTGAAGCAAATTCACCATCATCGAACGAAAAATAAATTGTGCCAATTGTGGTGTAGGTTCACTGCAACTGCCAACTACAGCCACGGCGGAAAAGCACGCGCAAGCCATTATTTGCTTCTTGCTGTATAGTGAAATCACCATTTTAAATCATCGATT
>VUJU01005803.1:0-12426 GCA_009835225.1 Aphis craccivora
TCGCTCAAATTTGTAATGTAAGTTATGTTCAAAAAACTTCAAAATACACGATTTTTCAAAAAATCGTTTTTTTTTAATTAATAATACCAAAAAATTGTAAATGTGACTGCGCGTGTTTCGGCACTCGTCGCTACGCTCCTCGGCGCAGTCGCTCCGCTCCGCACAAATCGAAAACATCCCTCGACTTGCTATGCAACACCACCTCAAGTAGGTCACAGGGTAAGTTATGTCGTAGTATATGGGCAGTAACCTAACCTTATTTTCAACATAATTAAATTCGCCGTAACTTCGAAACTAAATCCGACCAACCAATTTTGATTACACTGAAAACTTCTTTATGTCATTATACACACCATAAAAATTTCCAAAATGTTTAGGTATTGATATTTTTAACTCAAAAACACGATTTTTGGAAAAATTGGGCATTTTAAGTTTAACATAAAAAGTATGTACGATAGATCAATTTTGATTTTACCAAAACATTAAGCATACAAATTCTAACAATACAAAAAAAAAAAAAAATTCCAAAAATACAATTTTTTGGTATTATTAATTAAAGAACACGATTTTTTGAGAAATCGAGTATTTTAAAGTTTTTTGAACATAACTTACATTACAAGTTTGAGCGACTTTTTTTTAAAGTGCCATTACAAAAAGCACACAAAAACACACATTTTGCAAAAAAAAAATTTCGAAAAATCGCTTGGGAGCTAAACTAGAATTATGCCAGTGTGTGACATAAGATTTTTGAACATAAAAGAGACATCGAGTAAAAAAAAGTTTTAAAAATATTAACATTTTAGAATTATAAAAGAATTATAGAATAAATATTAAATCTATTATATGTATTATGTAAAGCCATTATTAAGGACAATTATTTTCAACGGGTAACTGATAAAATTTAATAACTCAAAAATACTCATTTTTGAAAATTATTGCTTAACAACAAACAATTAAAAATTGCCCATAACAAATTATTTATAAAATCTAATAAATTTTAAAAATAATGATTTAAATAAATGCATCAGAAAAAAATTAGAGTAAGCGTGACCTGTATAAATACACACACACAACATAATAATAATAATTATAGTTATAAACTTGTAAATGAATAAAAAATATATATTGTAAATATTACAACTTAGAAGTACAAGTAATAAATTATTTTATCTTTTTTATATACATGATGATTAACATCTAATGTTTGAACTTTATAAAAATCATATGGTTTTAAACTTGTTTGTTTTTTTAACTAATACTCTAAACTCTATAACAGTGTTTCTTCAACTTTTTTTTTACATAATCTGATATTAATTCATTCAAATATTTTCGAAAAAAAAATTGTATAATTATCATTTTTTTAAGCTTAACATACATTTTTAATTTCATATTCCAAAGCAATACATTTTTTTCAGAGCATTGATACATACAAAATTAATTTTAATTAAGTAGTTAATACTTCAATTAGAAAACTGCTTGTCCAAAATTTGATTTTTATAAATTTAAATGCTTCAAACAATACTCTGTTTAGCAACTTAAAAATGTATGTCATTCAAAAAAATAAATATGATAAAAATTAAATATTTTTTTTTAAATGAAATGAAATTGTATAAAAAAATATTTTTAAAGAAGTTTACTTTTCAAAATAATGAGTTTAGACACTTAATAAATCACATGGTGCACCTTATAGAATAGACAGAATAATTAATTGAAGAATATTAATTATAGAACCAATCAAAATAATTTTGTCGCAGTTACATCTAGTCAGGGCCGTATTGAGGTTTGGTGGCACCCCTGGTGAATCACAGCGTTTTCGCCCCACCATTGATCACCCCAAATAGAAACTTGCATATTTTTACAAAAAAAACCATTAGAAATATATAAAACATATATAAAAACATAGTTAACTATGTATTCACTACATCTTTTTCTATTGATAATATAGCCATACTGGTGAGACAATTTTGACTTATTGTTGATCTAAGTATTTTTTTTTTAATTTTCAGCTTGTTGATGATCCTTTTACAAGTAGCTTACTACTTAAGATACATTTAGTTGGTACATGCCTTTTTTTCTGAATACGGCCCTGCATCTAGTTTGAGTGATTTAATCCTAGATAATACACACCAATTTATACATTAGAATACACATTGTATTTTAAACCGTGTGTTGAAATATTTTAACTGAAACTCGATACATTTATACAGTTATTTGTGTATTACTCTTAAAATTAAAATCATCAAATAAATTTACTGATTAGAAACAAATTAAATTTTAATAAAAATTAAATTAAATATTAATTATTATTTTATAACGTACACCTACTATACCTATATAAACATATTTTGATACCAATGATATTATTTATTAATCAGTAATTGAGAAACTAAGTTTAAAAATAACTTATAACTTATTTATTGTATAATAAATATTATTTATAAATGTTAAAGTATAGGATAGTTAAGGATTAAGAGTTCTATTTAAATAGTAATTATAATTAATCATACTTTAATTAGAAAGCATTAATTTATTAAAGTTAATATAAGTAAAATATATATTAAAAGACCAACTTTTTAGACAGTGAAGCATATACTACAACTTTGAGGTTAAATAATTACTTTTGTAAAATAAAAGATATTTATTATTTGAGGTTCAAGTCAAAAATTTTAAATGTCAAAACGTTGAAATAGATATCTCTAAAATTTGTGATGAAAACATATTATGGTAACAGATTAGTCAGTTGTGATTAAAAATATTTAAACATAATTCAATAATGCAAATAAAATATATAATAATAATATAAAAATAAAATCCCCAAAACTTACTTTTGATTTATAACTTGACGGATATGATGATAAACATTAATAACATCACGGATACGTCTTGGTGATTCCTCAACTTTAGAGGCCAAACATGTGCATGCCATTGCAGTAATTTCCATTGGGTGGCGAACAAAAGATTTAGTATAGTAAAATCGTTGAAACAACACTTGTCCAGTTGCCATTGCAACCTGAAAAATAAAAATCATATTACAATTAATAATATAAATAAAAATTCAATGACTAAGTTCAGACACAGGAAAAATTATAAATATTTAAAAAAATAATTTAATCTTAAAAAAGTTACGAATAAAAATCAATAAAATAAAAGGTATTTTTATTATCTTACTAACATGTATACCATGTAAAACGTGTAATTCCTCCTTTCCACCAGGTGACCATTTGTTATATTATGATATATTTTATATACTATTACAAAACTTTCAAATAAAAGTTAATAACATTAATATGTTTTACATTACAATAGCATTTTTAATCATTAAAATTTCATAGTTAAACATAAACACTACAAATTAAAATAATTTTCCAAAGATTTAAAGATATTCCATGCTATTTATTTGTTTTAAATGTTTTTGTAGTACAAATTTAATGATAGTATTAAATATTGAACTAAATAGGTAAATTATTCAAATAAATTTTTAACAATATTCCCAAATAACTGCACACTTGAAATTATAAAATAGTAAATACAGTATAGCAACAAGCCAATAGCTTACTTACATGGTTATATTAAAATACAATTTCAAATATTATAAAAAGTATATACCATTTTTTTCATAAATAGATCACATACTATTAGACTAACTTACATTATTACTCTGTGAATACATATACCTACATATATTTACATACCTAAATTTAATTTTCTTTTGATTTTCTACTAAGCTTTTATTTAATACTTGATTGTTATCGCCTAATCAAGCTTTATAATTGTATTATATTATTCTGCCATCAGGTAATCTTATGTCAGTTGTTTTAAATTAAAAATGTTGATATTTGTGATCGATATTTCTCTGTTCTTAGTATAGGTATGTAAATAAAACACATTTTAGGTAATCATTAAATTTTTCATTGAAAATTGAAAAGAATATAAAGATGGGTAAGGACATGGCTTAAATATTAAAGCCATGGGTAAGGACTGTAGATACCAAAGATTAAAGAATAGATGAAATAGATCAGCGGTTCTCAACCTGTGGTATGTGGAAAGCTCATAGGTGGTATGCGAAGAAAATCTTCCTTTATACAAAACATAAACGTATAAATTATTAATAATTCAAACTATGTAGGTGGTACGCGAATACAAAAAGGTTGAGAACCGCTGAAATAGATGATTTCATCTATTCTGTGGTTAAACTATGAATAATTGTCATACACTAAAAAGATTCATTTTGGCATTACAGGCCATAGTAACTTAAGTAATTTAAACCAATTAATTAGTTGGTAGGTTTATCAATTTCAAATAATATTTTTTATAGGATTATTGAAATAATTATATATGCTGTTTTCATACAGATACAAAATCAAAACACAATTAATGAGTCAATTATGTTGATAAGTTATTCTATTATATTTTGTCACAAAAAGAGCATCCAAAGTTAGATATTTATATAGTCCCAGGGTGAAATATATACAAATATTGTGATGATTAATAATGATTTTTCTTATTAACTTTTAAATTCATTACTTAATAACAGTAGGCAACATAAAGTACAGTAGTACTAACACAAAAATTCAATATTCATTGAAAATGTTGTTACAACTCAAAGATAATGTAGAATTTTTCTTGGAATTTTTCTTTTACTGTCAACATATTTATTATTTAGCACTTTTACCAAAAATATATTCTATGTAACTTATAAAATGGACAATATTCATAAACTGTAGAGTAAATTATATATTTAATAGTTTATAAGATTGCTTGGAACACCTACTTCTAGGAGGGATTTAAAGAAGTAATGAATGAGCTCTCAGTGAATTTTGAAAATACATATCTTAGATATGAATATATTTATGTGTATGTAAATAGATGGGGAGTTAAGCACACGTCATACATTAACTACACCAGCTGCAATCTATTATTACAAGGAGATATATATTATATACAATGTTTATTATTTGGGCACAATTATAAAATAAAAACTTTACCTGGGGAAGTTTGAGCAGAATGCCAGCAGTCTGAATCCACTCACAGCCAACGATCCTTAAGTCGACTTCGGTCTCGAAATCTAATCCGTCGATCATCGATGGTGTGGACGTAAGTTTTTCTTTAGGTAAAAGTACGTTACTTAGTGTCAACAGCACTTTAGTCGGTTGCTTTAATATATGGGGACCCTGTGTCACGTCCGTGCATGTCATTGTCATTGTTTCCATTTTGCACATCACCCACGCACCAGTCAAACTTGTAATTTCGTCGTTAATGATCTATACACTATTAAGAAAAGTAAGCAACCTTATCTATAATTTATATACACGAATTACGTCTAGGATAATAGCAATATTGCGTACAGTTATACTTTGGTTATACCATAGTTATACAACAGTCGGGCATAAGATCGGTCTATAAGTTAATAAAAATAAAGTATAGCTAAACTTAAATATATTTATTATTTAATATTATTTTAATTCGTTGGTCAATGGTCTTAAGAACTAAGATAAAATATTAAAATAATAAAGTATGATAAGTTGATATTTGATAAAATCATTTATTTACACTGAGATAGATAAAATATCTTATCTATCTCAGTGTTTGTTTATCTGATAACGTGTTATCAAGCTCTAGTTAGGGTTTCCCAAATGAATAATGCCATGGACATAAAAGGTATTCGGAAAAAAAGCTCCAGAACAAAAAATACGGTAAAAAGAGCCCCGTACCTACTTAATACATAACACTTTTTTTATTATAGATAATGTACATTTTATAATTTAAAATTTTTAAATAATATACCTATTTATATTTTAATATAATTACCAATGCAAAACGTTGTTTGTATATAATATAAGTTAATTATTCATCTCGTTATTCATTTAATAATTTTTATATACTTGTATATCATAATTCATAAATTCATAATAATATTTAATAAAATAATACACCAAATATTTTTTAGACTATATACGTATAATATACATTTGAAATTTAAAAGATTATTACTAATTAAAAAAAAACTATTGTGGGTATCTTAGTATATACTATAAAAAAAAAACTATAGCTTACTAGCTAAGTCGGATACATGATATAGCGATGGAAACTTTGGCTTTGCTCCTGAATTTTTTAAACAATTATATATGATACGTCGATACGTGTACAAAAAAATCAGTGTTTGTTACAGCTTTTTATTGTATTCGTTGTTGTTTGAACCATACTAGTGCAGCTTCTTCAAGGTCCTTATGCTGTGCAGTGCGCAATCGTTTTGCGTTAAGTGACGTGGTTTGAAACATATTTTTCAACTTATCTTCCATATGGTCGAAATTGTTGACGAACAGGTGCGAATTGTTTTGTAATTACGCTGTTTTTCTCACGATTTTCTAAACGCCCGATTATACCGATTTTTTCGTCCAACATAAACTGACGACGCGACATGGTGGAACGTCTACACACAACTGACGCTATTAGTAATTTTATTAACTTTAAAACACCAGAATTTGTAAGAATAATGTTTATTATTAATAATAAATATCTCCACAACTAAAGATAATATGTCAAATGATTAATCGACCTAACACCTAAATACGAAAATAGTTCGTATCTTGCAGGTACTTGTTCGTAGTAACCGGAAAATCGTTAGTTAAGTTAGCTTTATTTTACTCGTTATAGCCTATAACTCGTAATAACCACCATACTCGTTGTAAAGTGTAAACGTATACTTTAACATACAATCATATGCGCTCGTGCAAAATATCATTTTGATATTTGGTGTTGTTTATCTTATTAGTATGAAACATTAGTTCATAAGACATCTATAAAATATCTTTAGGATATTAAAAAATACTCCAGAGACACGTTGAAGATATTTTAGATATTAATAGGTAATTATAATAGTCTGCAGATATTTTTATAATTTTATAATATGATTCTGTTGTATGGGATATTTATTGAGTGACTTAGGTACTGTATGTAAGTGTGTTACTGTATTCCATTTTTTCTTTTATAAATTCTTGAAGGCCAAGGGCCAACATAATTTTTGTTGCTTTTAAATATTATGTTACAATTCAGGGAACTAACATTTCTGGATCCGCCCCTGACTCGATACTCGATATTATACTTGGCTTTGACTTGGCCGTTACCCGGACGTGTTGGTCGTGAATCGTGAATCGTGATACTAAATTTTTACCCAATACTCGACACTCAGATTATATTATTATTTCATTAAATATGATAAGGTACCTATACTTGATTCATAATCAATGATTATACTCTTTAAACTTTTGGAGCGAAGTATTAAGGACCGTGCGTCCATGTTTTAGAATTAACAATGTTTAGTTCATGAAATACAATAAAAACAATTTATTTAGCCATTTAGGCTTAGATAAGTATGGAGTATGGACGGTATAGTTAATGAAGTGGATAGCATTTTAGCAACTATAGTTAATTTAGTTAAGATGTTTATAACTTTAGTTTTAGTTTAGACCATGACTAAATAGTAATAATTAAATATTATTAACTTATACATCATAGAATTTAAAAACAAAACTTTTTTTTGCATTTTTCAATTTTTTAGGTCTTTTTATGTAAATTTGTTACTTGGAATTATAAAAATTGGCATCGGATGTTACTTGCTCTCAGTTATGTTACCAATTTGCCACAGTCCACGCCCCACAGCCCACAGCGCCGCATCTAGTCATATGTAAAAATATTATTTTTATTTTTTATTATAATATGTAATGTATCATCGATTAAATATTTTTAATAATATAATAAATATTTAATCAATGAATGTATGTAGATTCGTTTTCCTTTTTTATATTAATACAATAATTATACAATAATTTTATCGCGAGCCGCAAGTTGGTCACCCCCGGTATATTTATGGTATTGGTATAAAAAAAAATTTCATGGCACGCTCGAAAAAATAAAAAGGTAATTTTTGGCACGCAGCGTACAAATAATTTGCTGCTCCTGCCCTAGTATAATCATAGAATGGTATAATTAAAATATGATCCAAGTTTTATGTTATCGTTTAGTAATGTTAGCGACACTGCCAAATGACGCGTTCAATATTTACAGTTCCACGAGAGTTGTATGCAGTTTAATTTGTTCCATGAGCCGTTTGCCCGTGTCGCTATGATTCACGCTACCCCCGACCCCGGCAGGCTGCGTAAGTGCGTAACGACTACAACGGACTAACGAGTGTCGACGACCGTAAAGGATAACGTCCGCCATTTTCACGGTCGTCTCGTCCGTGCGGTTACCAATTCCTAATTTTTATTTTTTATTTTTGTGATTTGTACATTTGTCGCACGTGTTATCGTCGTCATGCTATAAATACTGTTGCTTGGTATTTTGCGCGTTTTATAGTGGATTTCGATACTTTAGTGTACAGAAAGGACCAGTTACCGCCAACACAAGATCACGATGAGTTACAGCAGACCGCCGCCACGGATTGAAGGCATGGTATCGTTGAAAGTTGACAACCTCACCTACAGGACGACGCCCGAGGACTTGAGGAGGGTGTTCGAGAGGTGTGGAGAAGTCGGAGACATCTACATTCCCCGTGATCGGTTTACTCGAGAGAGCAGAGGGTTTGCTTTTGTCAGGTATTTATAGCACTTGCTCACAATAAAATATTAGTACCTACCTATATTATTTTATTGAATAAGGGCGCATGACCATATCCATTCAGTTTTGCAAAAATGATTATAAAACTAAGCATTGAGCTCGATACACATAAATATTTGACACCACAGGTAGAGCATCCCTGCTGGTTGGGTTGATGTTCCCTTTGGTGGCAGTATATTTAAACGCTGTGATCCGTAACTTTGATCTTATCTGATTTGCACATTCTTGCTGATACCTATTATTACTTATTCAGTACATAGTTCCAATAAATAATTTTGTTGGTTAATATTATTGATATTTTTTTCTTTCAGATTTTATGATAAACGTGATGCAGAAGATGCATTAGATGCGATGGATGGTCGCATGTTAGATGGTAGAGAATTACGTGTTCAGATGGCTCGCTATGGACGTCCAACTTCACCATATAGAAGAAGACGCAGGAGGTATAATATCCTATTAATAATAGATACATTGTTTAATTTTACAGCTTTATGTTCGGCTTCTTCAAAACTTTATGTGCAGTAAATCAAATCATATTAACTAACATTAGTTAAACAACATATCAACCCTTTTATCATTGCTTGGCTTAAAATATTCATTTTTAAAATAATAACAATATATAATATACGATGTCAATGATTTGGTTGATTCTTAAAATTAATTAAGTATCCATCAAATACATTTATATAATTGTTTATTTTAAATTATGAGTACAATTTAATTTTTATGTCAAGCAATGTTATAACATGATGGTGAAAAATACTGTTTAGGTATTTTCAATCAAGACTTAAACTTATATTGTTATTATTTTTATTATTATATAATTTTTTTATAGTATTTGATTTTGTTTGTTAATAATATTTTATTTTAAGTATTCATTATCTGAATTAATTACGTTTAATTTTTACTTAATATATTACTTCAATTTAACATAAAAAAAAAAAAAAAAAAAAAATACTTTATTTTGTTCTAAGACTGAGCATTGTTGCAACCCATTGATAGCAGCGACAATATTTTCAGGTGTGGGGTGTAATTGGGGAGTGGCGGCTGAGTGCTGTGGCTGAGGCTGAGGCTGAGCTAAGGTGTAATAATCGTGCTGACCGCAGTAGAAGGCGAGGGCGTTGTTCCTGCCCATAGCTGATGCATGCTGAGTGCTGACTAGCTGCTGATCAGCCGAGTGCCAGTTGCAGATTTCAGTTTGCTGAATTAAAAAATTAAATAAAACTAAACAAAGCAATCCTGAGTCATCCTGGCAACTCTGTTTAGGGTTAGGAAATAGCTGATTTTTAATTTTTTACAATGCCCACATTTTTCTTTTTATTGCGCTTAAATAGTTTAATCCTTAAATGAAAAATAAATTAACCCCAACTGGATGGAATTAATTTTAATGTCTATTTAAACATAAACTTGTTGTATGTTATTTGATTTTAATTGTAATTATTAAAAGTCCAATCATGTTAATACTATTGATTTAGGTCTCGTTCGCCTAGACGTCGTTCATACTCAAGGTCCAGGTCTCGTGGTCGTCGTTCACGTTCTTATTCTAGATCACGTTCACGTTCACGCTCTGGTAGTAAAAGTTCAAGAGGACATTCAAAGTCAGCCAGTCGTTCAAGATCATAGGTAAATATTTGTAATTACTTTAGCATTATTTTATTTTATTCGTATTTTGAAACCATTTTTCTTTACCTATACTACCTCTTAACTTTTAAATTGCTTTTTACTTATACCATAAATTAAATTTTCAGAAAAATAAGATAAGGTTAGGTTATCTAAAGTTAAACAAAATACCAAGTATAAATGTTTGTATTTAAAAACTAAAATTTTGATTTGATTTTTTACAGATGTGAATTTTTCAAAAATTATATGGAAAAATCAGATGAAACAACAACAGTTGCATAATTTGTTTACATTATCATAATGATTAAAATATTTTATGCCATTTATAAACTTGAAATATTTAAGTTCTTTAATAAATAAACAATCATCATTTTGTAGCCTAAATCTTAGTTTTTAAAAGAAAGAAACATCTTAGTTTTTTTTTTTTAAATATAACCTAAATTTTAAAGTGTCATCCATGTAATCGTTACTATACCAGTTACATAATTGTAATTACAGTTAATTTTAATTAACAGATAACAAGTATACATTTTATCTTAGGTTAAAATTAATATAATTTTAAGTATATTCTGGTTTGCAATAAACTAGCTTTTGCTGCAATACGTTGATATTAGGGAATAAAGCCTTTATTTTATTACTACTTCTTGCTTAAATTTTATCAATTGAATGCTGTATTTTTGATCTATCCCAAGGTGATAACCTTTTTATTTTGAATACTCATGAAATTTACATAAATTGTTGCTAGTGTTCTTAATAATGTAGCATTTATAACAATCATAACATTTTCAGTAATCCAATTGATAAAATATAAAATATTCCATAATTCAAACAATGTAAAATAATATTTTAAAAAATGCCCAAAACTTTTTTAAAAAAACGCTTGTGTTGTATAATATGTTAATTAATGAGTTTTGACGACTAGTACTTGATGTTTGATCAAAAATTAGGTGACCTATCAATGTATTTTAAATCCAAATTTTATATTTTATATTTTAGACTACATTAATGTTGTAGTTTATAGTAAGTTTTTAGTACATCTGAATCCTTTTTATGTATCTATAAATTATTTCATATATGGTTTGCTAATAAACTTAATAATTTTTTACAACCAAATATATTGTGTATTTTAATTTTGACATGATTTCAATATAGTTTTCCTTGTATCAATTGAAACTAAATTGAGTTTATGCAAATAACATGTTAAAGAATATTCCTAATTTGATTAAAATGTGTTATGTTGATGTTTAGTTGATATTTTTCTTAATAAGCAGGGGGGTTGGTATTCGGTATTTAGTTACTGCTTTTATTATGGTACTGCGCCAAATAATTTCTAAATTCAATTATTTCTCAATATTATATACACCATATTGGAGCTAAAATTAACCTAGCTACCTCACCTTTACAGTAATTGGTGGTTAATATACAGATAATAAATCTATCATTAAAGCTCAAAATAATTTTTTAAACTTAAAAAATCACTTGTATTTTGTGGGGTAATGGTACACTTGCTTGAGATTCAAGTTCAAAAGTTAACCAAGATAAATTCTATTACACTAAAAATGGTTCCATGTCTAAAAATCACTTAAGTTTTTACATAATCTAAATTCTCTTTTCTCAAACAGTTGACTTTAAAGTACTTAGGACTTTAATTTTATTAGATTGTCTCATAACCTGGGTCCAATACAAAGAAAAGCTATTTGACTAAACTTTAAACTTCAATTACAAATGTAAGTTCTCACGCAAGATACAACAGGTAAAAATTACCCCCAAGTATATTGTACTTACACAGTTAAGTTTCTACAAGAAAAAAATGTATCTATAATAAATAATATGTTGATTCCTATACACCTAAAAATTAGAACGAATGAAAATATCCTTTTCACTTTATTCAGACCTGGACTAACAACTTAAGTGGTGTGGTTGAAATTTGTTTTTATATTTTGTAAAAAAGGTCTAGTACAATTTTTAATTAAATCCAGTTCATATGTATATACATACATAATATATAGCTTACATGTTGTGTAGTAGTAGTAGTACCATTGTTTATACATAGTATAATGCAATAGTTCTCAACCTTTATTGATTTATGTCAACTTTAACCACTAGAATCAAACACTGCGTCACCCTAACATCAAAAAAAAAGGTAAACAATCTAAGCTTTATCTTTAAAAATTAATTTATTACTTATTT